>BRZM01001859.1:0-99101 GCA_033238685.1 Lates japonicus
GGTTGAAGTTCTCGCTTTTATAGGAAATCATCCAGTCAGCAAGCCTTGTGCTGCAGTGTATAACTCAATCAGAAAGTCAAGACATGGATTTGCCTTCTAGAGTCAATACTGCATTTACACTGAATTCAATTCCATTTGCATTGCGTCAGCGTTGGACTCACTGCTCCCTTCTGAGCTACTGATTTATGTAGCCTTTGCAACATGAGGGTTTTGAATGGTGGAGAAGAAACGCTTGATACAATTTTCATTTAGGCATTGACACCTAATTATGTGGCATGAGCAGGAACACTGGCGAAAAAGCAGGAAATTAGTCTTGCTTTCTGTACTAGTATTAATCAGTGTTCTTTGATGCAAAGCTATGAAATTGAAAATACTAATTATTTTTTTATGACATAGATTATTATGGCCACTGATAAGCACAAATAATGTGGGTAAAGAATGAGAATCAACCAATAAAGCGAGAAGAAACAAATTGGGCCAATCAGAAGGCCAGACACATCCAACATGTCAGAGTAAAGCCAAAGAGACACAGCGAGAGAGAGATTGAAACTGAGTAATGAGAGTCAGTGTTCATCTGTCTTTGGGCTCAAGGTTGTTTCTGGTCCTGATAGCCATCTGCATTCAGTGACGTGGGCCAGATGGATTAGTTTAATATTGAATTAGAGCTGTCTTTTTAGAATTCCTCTCCATGTTCACAGTTAGCTTGTATAATGTCTCATGTCATTCATCTGGAGTAGCCTTCCTCTTGGCTTCTTCCAGGCAAAAGATTTGAAAGACAAGGGGAGCAGAGAGGAAAGTTAGATATGAGTGGAGTGAGACTGTGTTCTTTTCTTCCTTTTTATATTGTAATACACTGGATTATGGAAGTCTACTGCTGCCAATACTGAGATAAAATAATTTAATCACAACATGGTAAAATTAACTCTCATGAAAAACGAGCCTAAATTTTCTCATAAGAGGTTAACATGGTAGCCTGGACCAGCGCATTTTGGCCGATCTAATGGTAGCATATCCCACCAAAGCCTAGGACAATCCTGCCATTATGAATGTGATGTGAAAGAAAAATCCACTCCTCTCTTTTGATTTTTTTTTTTTTTTTAATCAGGGCATTCTTCAAATTCATTCTTCAAACAGTTTGCAGTTTCATTTTTACATTTAGGTTGTACATTGTCTGCCACTTTGAAAATGAAAAGTTATTTTACAGTTCATATTTAATTTCATTATTATTATAGCAATGTTTGGCTTTGGAGTGCACTGAAAGATATTTGTCATATTTTTTTAAATCTTACTTTTTATTCAGAATCATGTTTTTAAATGATAAATATTGCTTTTAAATTACAATGCAATATCACTAGCAGCAATTGGAAAATTTAATTTAGATTTGACCAAATATTTTCATTTTAATATTGGCTTCTCTAAGATTCCATACACAACTTCCCCTTTTTCTGATTTCTGTGTATTTCTCACTGTATTTACATGTGCAATAAGTAACTAGTTGTTTTAGTCCATGTGTATTTATTATTTACATTACTCTGATTACACGTGTGCTTTGACACTATGTTTTTTGTTCAAACTGTCATGCCCATAAAGCTCCATCAAATTGAATTTGGAGAGAGAAACAGGGTGAGAGAGAATTGCCAGAATCTTCAATTGGCCTTGTCTCTCCTCAGAAGCAAATGGGCTGCCACACATCTGTCAAACAAAAGAACAGGAGAAAAGTACAAAAATAGAGAATGTAAAAATAAACTAAGGATTGATGGGGTTTAGAGAGGGAACCAGTGCTGGGCATCAACACTTTCCACAACACCTGGAACAAATACTGTCTCTCAAATTTAACTTCAAACTTCTTTCACTAGCATGACTTTAATTAAGTGCAGCATTGCCAAAACAACACACAATTATTTTACCACAATATCATTACAACATACATAAAAACACAGCATAAGACCATCACAGCCAGGCCTTGTAAACTTCCAGAACTCCTTATAGATGGGCAAAGAATAGTTAAATCCTCCATCAAAAAGCAATCGAACACCAGACACTTCAATCGCAGCTGGACCATTTCCTGTCTATATCATATCCTCGCAACAGTGAAAGCATTAAGCAAGCTGTGCTCAATATAAAGAAAGTATCTGACATTGTGGCAGACTTGTCCAGTTTGAAAAAGCAGCAGCATCATGGCCCAAATAAGTCAGCCAATGAAAAATGGTGTGGTGCAGATGACAGATGTTTGAGAAAAACACTAAGAAATTTATTAAATCAAAACATCGAGACGACCTCAGTCTCTCTCTCTCTTTTCTTCATCTGTGACATTCCCTTCTTATGTAACCCTAATACACACACACACACCTTTTCCATTCCTTCACTCCCCATACCTGAGCTGACTCCCCAGACTGACGAAAATTGGATGATTTCTCCTGTCAGGCTGCCTTAAGTGGGCACTGTCACACCATAGCTGCCTCTGTCTCTCCTCATCGCTGCACTCCCTCTGTCTGATCCTGCCCTCACCTTCTCTGTGGGCTGCTCTCTCCCCAAAATTTCTCCTCCTCCTCCACCCTTACATCTACATCTATCCATCCTGCAGAGTCATTTGGTCTCAAATCACTGCCTAACTTTTCTTTACCCTCCAAGACAAATCTCCTCCTTTCCATGTGGGCAGAGAAGATGGAAATGGGAGTATAATAATTGGCTTTAAGGGGAAGTTCATGCTCTGATGGATGTATGATCTGCAGGGGTAGCTGCTGTGCATCTGCTGATTTTGCCGAGTCAGCAGTGGCTCAGGTCAGTGTTTTGGTGTGCTGAACTTAATCTGACAATCAAAGGGTTTAATGGTTTTAACATTCATACTGTGCAGAAAGCTACAAGTGTAGTGCCTGTGATATACCCATAGAGCTCTGTAGGGATGTTTTGAAGCACATAATTTAGGTTTACACTCACCAAATGTCAGAGAGGGGTCTGGGAATAGCTGAAGTTGGACAACTTCTGCATCTAACTGTAAAAGACTGACCAAACAAACCCTGAAACATTTTTAAATAAATTTAATATTGTGTTTCCAGTAATTCTAATTCTAAGACCACTATGTGTGATTATAGGTGATTAATACCTAAAAGTTTATAACTTTACAGAATTTAGCAATTTTAAGAATTGGACTGGGCTGTCTTTCTGGTCTGAACCTCACCAAATTTCAAAAGCAACTTTTGCAGTTTTTACATCAGCCCAGAATGAAAGCCTGCATGTTGTCTTTAAGCAAGCAAAGTTGAAGTTTATATTAGTGACATCAGGATTGCTCGCTAATTCTGATATTTCTGATATTTTTTCCAATAGCAATTTTTAAATAGTCTTGCAAATATAAATATATATAGGCTGATTTGAACACTTTACGCTGATGACATGCTTACATTGTCCACCTCTCACTCCATTTATCAAACACTAGCACTTATGGACTTATTCTCTCAATGTTTTCCTTTGGGACTGAATCAACATTAGTGGTGCAGCGCTGCAAACACTTCTGAAGCGATCACTCCTTTGATGACTTGCATGTAAGCAGGTGAGACAGCCAGTATTGTGCAATAAGAGACAGAGTGATGGACGTATATGAAGAAATTCTAACGAGAGAGAGGAGGAACAGAGAAGATAGAGGAAGGGACAAAATGGTTTGCAGCAGCGGAGATGCCTGCAATCATAATGAGGAAGACAGACAGCCAGATAGATGTGTGTGGGAAAAACCACAGCTAGCACTCTAACCGGATTCTGATCCCTTCCTGGAAATGTTTGTGAGCGTTTGTGGCCGCCCGATCCAGAAGTGGTGGTGTTCTTTTTTTATCTTGAAACTTAGGAACACAAATAAAGATACCAACAAAGACTTCTGAGTCCACAGTTATCTCATTTTGTCTCGAGTCAAGAAGAATGATGACACCTTCGTAGCTCAATTTTTCATTTGTTTTATGGCAGATTGGCACCCCTAAACTAAACTACTTTTCAGATGTTTTATTTTCAATTCAGTGAGGTGCCAGGGTTACAGAGTGTTACTCTACTGTATATGGCCTTAATATCCACTTTCAGTTCACTTGTAAAGAGGACAGAAAAGACGGTCCATGGCTATTCATCCTTATCACAGCCGTTTTTGTCAATTTGTCATATCATCGATCGGACAGGGGAGCCGAGACTCTGCAGCATCCGAGGACAGGTGAAAGAGGAATAGAGATGGTACCTCTGGAGTTTGACTGCCACCGCTAGATAACTCACGACTGTACTTTTGTGTATGTTTGTATCTGTATGGATGAGCACTTTTGTGGTTACCCCCATGATACAGCCACTGTATGGGGAGAGATAGATGAGGCACAACAGAAACAATATACCCTCTGAGCCGGACACTAATGGATCAGCGCCAACCCACAGTCACCTGGGGCTTTTGTTCATACACTCATAAATGCTACGAACACACACACACACACACACACTGACATAAGTATCAATACAGCATCAAAAGGATAAATGATTGCCTTATAAGGTGTGCAAGTTTATAATGAAAATGTCATGTGAAAGGTGTGTGTGTGTGTGTATGTGTGTGCCTGTCTGATCATTTTGCTCCAATTTGTTAAACGTTGCAAAAATGTGAAAGAAGTTGTCACGTTGTTTTTTCTTTTGTACTTGTACACCAAAACCATTTTTCAGAACAGCATTTTTTTCATTTCACAGCACCTTGAAACATATGCCTTGCTGTTAACACATAACCTAGAGTTGTTGGCTTAGTGCATGTTTTCCCACACCCATTTGTGTGTTTGTATTTACAGGCACTCGCAGCAAGACCGTGTTTGCCATTATAAAATATTAAAAGTGGGAGTGTTTGCTCTGTTTGATATACCAGCTACTGCTAATGGCACTGTGCAAGTGTGTTTGTGTGTTAGTCATGAGATGACGCACTTTATGGCAGGAGCTGCATCTCAACTTCTCAACAGAGGGAAACACAGTGCTCTCAGCATTTCACTGAGGGTGGCTTACCCCTGAATTATCTCTGTCTTGCCTTGGCGTGTAGGCTGTCTCAGCTCCTCAGCCATCTGTCTTCCTGCTCAGGTCTTTCTTAAGATTCACTGCCTGCACTGAGGCATCACTCGGAGGGTTTACTGAATAAATTCCCAAAGGTTTTTGGGGAGGTATGATTGAATATGAATTTGTATGTGGACTACGTTATCCGTATGCCCAGCAGTAAGTTAAGAAAAAAAGAGACAAAAGTGGTTTCTCACAGGATGCACTATCAGTGCTTTAAAGTCAATTTGGACTTTTTTTCTCTTGACAGACAGGTCTACCATATCTTTAAAGCTGCACTAATCAATATTTTTATATTAATACTGGATGAAGTGACTATTTTCAACATGAAAGGTAGCGCTCATTGTGGTGAATTCACAGAGAATTATCACCCAACTCAGCAGCTCTGCGGGGCATTTTAACATCTTTCAGCTCAGTGTTTTGGTTTTACAGCCCACAACTTTACTGTTTTAGTTCACTCTTATGGCTCTCATCAACCACATTTCCAGCTACTTGTGCAGCACCAAGCCAAGACAAGACAAGCTAAGTTAGCAACTAGCTGGTGAACATGGCAATAACTGGCTAAATAGCCAGATATGTCTCTCAGGAGTTGGTAGTCCAAAACAGAGTAAAAATGAATGAGAATATTGGATTTATATTTGCCAGGTTTACAGAAACTTGTCAATATTGTGTTTTCAGTTTGTTCCCCTGCTTCGAAGTTACCAAAAATACTCTATTATTGCTGCTTTAGGCACACTTAGTCTGCCCATTTTGTTAGATATTTCCCACTTGGCATAATTAGCTCCCTCACCTTATTTCACTAGTAGCTTTATTTCTCTTATAGCTGTCTCAGTAAACCAACAGGGTTGTTGTGGATGGAGCATTGATAGTGTTCCTTATTTAGTGCAACCTGTTTTCACTGTGTGCAGCCCTCATGGAGGAAGCACTCCCATTTGTCACCCCTTACACACCCCAGCTCGTGCGTCAGGGTTTTACTGTAATATACTCATCTTCCTTGTTTTAAAAAAGACAAAAAATAAGCCTAAATTATAAAGACGTTTCTTCCTGTAGGAATATTTGTTCATTCATCCAGCTCTTCATTTGCTTATAAAGCACACGCAGGGGTATAAAACAAGGTCACACACTCTAGTGCATCTCAATGGATGGTTTCCACTGTGGCCCTTGGAAAAACAATGGGCTCAGGTGGTACTGCACACAGGTACCCAAAGCTGGTAAGAACGTTAGCAGCAGCGCTAGCTCAGAAGCACCTGCTACCACTGTCTGCTGTTTAGGTTATTAAAACAAACTAATTACTGAGATTTTGGTGAGGATGATGATGATGAGTGTCAGTCTGACACAGTGTGCAATGTGCACGCCACACATACAGTAATACAGTATCTAGGTACACTATATCCTGGCTATTGTAGTTTGGTGCCATAATATTTTGGACTATTACTGAAAGACCCACAGTTAAATGAGTGAGTATGTGTGCTGTGAGGTGAAATAAGTTTGGCTAATACTTACAGTAATAGTGTAAAGTATTACTGTCATACACCTGTGATTTTGTTCCATGACATTTTGGAACCTCGTGATTCATTACTTTGTAATGCTTCTGTCTACTTTCTTCCCATCTCCTGTGACCATACATCCATTTAAAAATATTTTTTTTGTGTGCCCTTTACTCTTTTCAAAGACTAGCTCCTTTTCAATCAATGTCCCACTCTATTTGCATCAGTCTGTCTCACATGCTGCTACCTGGGGAAAGGTTCTAAAGATTTATTATGAATTAAATCATAATCCTGCACAGGGGTATGGAAGTCTTCTAAAAATGTAAATTATTGTTTCAATAATAATGTCAACAGTGGTATGTCTTGTCTGAGATAGAGTGAGTTAGGAATCAGTGCAAATATTTATATACAGACAAGCACGCACACACACACACACACACACACTCTATATTCATGATGTTATGAGTTATGTGTAGCAGCAAATGTATTTTAGTTCTTTCATAAAGTTTCACAACTGCACTGTGCCAGTCTCTGGGAACTCTGAGGCACCGTGCATTTGTCCAGAGGGATGTTTTGTCAAACCGCATGGAAGAATTAGCAGATAGAAGGACTGCTCATGCTCAACAAGGGACGGACAAGAGGGACAATCCAGCGGTGACATTTAGCTGAGGAGCACTGCCCTTTAACGAAAGTCAATTTAAACAGGAACACACAAAGGTCAGTGTGTTTAGACGGGCCCTCATGATGAGCTCTAAACTGCAGCACACTGGTGACACACTGACAACTTCCAGTTTGCTCTCACACACACCACTCACCTACTGTAGCTGTCTGCACAGATGTATTTACCTGCAAACAGAGGCATCAATAGCCTTCTTTAATGTCACAATGAAACCATGCAGTGAATGACAAGTGCTAAAATATTAGTCATTTATATAGTGCTGTATGATTGGTGTGGCAATCATACAGTACTATATAAATGACTATATAAATGACTTCACTTCCTTTCTTTTCAGTCCCTCCCCACATTGTGCTCTGGCAAAATATCCTGCTTCAAACAGAAATGATAAAAATTTCAGAAGCAGGGTGCCATCCAAAAGCTGTTTCCACTTTAGCTTTCTTTAACATGGGTGCCCAAACTTCAAATCCTATCTCATTGCAGTTTGTGACATCTGGTGGATGATGGATCACTATCTTGCTACAGTGGCTCTAGGGCTACAGTCATGGATCACTGTCTTGCAGGGTGCCAAAAAGTCTAGCATTTTAGTTCACAATGTTGCCATTGTTCATGGTTTCTAGTCGTACCACTGTCTTGCTCTTGCATTAATTGTCAACAAATGGTCACTGGTGCATACTTAATTTTATATTAATGTGCAGACCTGAACTGGTCATATTATTGCAAAGACAGTGTTGCATTCTCAACATCTGCAGTGAAAAGACATCCCCATTCTCCTCCGCTGGCTTCTACCTAAGGAGAGACAGACGGGCTCAAGGCAGTTAAACCACTGTGAATCAGGAGAATAGACTTCAAAGATAAGCTGATTTATACATAACTTTTCACCTCAGGAATGCTGATAGGGGGATGTTAGTGTTTGGTGAGACAGGAATATCTGTGATGTACTGCACAGAGGGGCCATGTATTATTTCATCTGCCTCCAAATGCTCCATCTTCTCTGCTCTCTCATGTTGTTTTCAGAGGGTGGGTATTATGCTCCATTCAGAGATCCTTTTACAAATACTGATAAACATGGTTTGCATTAGCATACATCATACACACACACAGACAGCACACAGTAATTTAGCTTTGGAAAGCTGTTTTGAATAACATTGTTTTACATTCACACACATGGAATAATTTCATTGATGAGAGAAATGCGGCATTTTCATTTATCTGGGGCTTATTCAATTAAAAATCAAGTTTAGCACTTTCAAAGTAAAAACATAAAACCGCAATTTAAAAAAAACATTATTACAATGGGACATAATGGGTATAATCAAATCAAGCAATCAAATAGAAAAATACCCGTTATATTATATAAAGCAAATCCTGTGTTCTGACAAACACAGAAAATGCTATCGCATAATGAAATGTGCTTTTATCCCACAGAGGGGAACATTAAATATGCTTTTCAGGAGAACAAAATGTATCAGAACTTGAAATAATTCAAGGATAGCCAGCCCCTGAAGGGTCACACAAGATGGTTTCTGAAATGTGCTAGTAGCGTAAGAGCAGATTACTCAGGCCTCAGGTTCATGTAAACAATCCCTGCACTTTGAACACGGCTTTTCATATTTACTTCAGCAAACCTGGATACACCTTCCCCAGTGGTATACATCATCACCCTCACATACATTTACTCTGCCTGGTTTTCACTTCTTTTGTCTTGCCTCCTACCATATGATCCATCTCCTTTGTGGATCTCAAAAGTTTGACTCAGTCCTTCTGTTTTCTTAGCCTCCTCTCGCCTCTATCATCCAACTCTCATGCCGCCTGCTTCCCCTCCGCCCCACCTCTCTCCTGTCTTCCTTTTCATTTCTCCTCTTCCGCCATTCTTGCTGGTGATGAGAAGCATTATTTCTCAGAGCTTTTACACCCGGGAGGCCACTGCCTGGCTTTTGGCAGACGTTGATAAGGGATGATGCTGCGGTTGCCAAGCCATACAAATTATTTCAGGAATAAAGAGATCAATAGCATCTTTTAGCAAATCCTCCCCCCTTCCCAGTGCACCGTTCATTCTGAGTTTATTTTTCACTGGCAGAATAAAAGTTAGGGGAAACAAAGAAAAATCTGACAGAGGCAATTTTTTAACTGTGTTGTGCACCAGAGGTCACTCCACTCGTAAGAAAAAAGGGAACAAAAATGTCAGCCTTTCTGTCTGCTGAGGTTGTCATTCTCAGGAACAAACCTAGAGCTTATGTGTGCATATGACATGTGTGTAGCCAGCCAGTGTGAGTTACTAACTCCCACGCCCACTAACACAATACAACCACATGTCCACCTCAGTTTCTAACTTTCAAGCTTTCATATTATTAAATGAGTTGTTCGAAATCTTCTGCACTTTCTATTACAGAGTGAGAAAATTACTCTCAGTCTTGTGTCTGTGTGTTAAGTACAGAGCTGGAGCCAGGACATTGATGGCCTCGCCTAGCTTAAAGAAACAATGGGAAACAGCTAGCTTGGGACTGCCTGGCTTTTAAAAAAAAAAATGCCTACAAATACATTTATTTGTTTAACATACTGCATCTTCTTTGTTTAACTCATACACAGATAGAAATGTGGTTTTAGGGAAATATATGGTGAACCTTTTTCCTGGCAAACAATAGCCAGGTGAAGTGAAGCCTGACACCACAATGAGGTTACCAGGTTTGGCGCTATTATGCCTGAAAAGACCTAAAACCAAAAGTAACCACTGCTTATCAATGATATGGCAACCCACATTATGTGAGATGGAAAAACTATTGTTTGTCACAAAACCAGTAAAACAGTTAGCACCTAGCTCCTCTTGAAACCAAAATTTGGTACAAGGTGTTAAGAGAGGTGTTCATAAGTGTATTTTTGGACTTTGGAAAGAGTCACTGTCAGGTGTTTCCTCTCGCCCCCCATGTTTATGCTAAGCTAGGCTAGCCACAACTTTGCTAGCATCATTCTTGACACAGAGACACGACGGTGGTAATGTTCCTCTCATCCTCCTTGCGGAACCAAAACAAATACGCAAGTGTCATCAGTGACTACGTGCCTAACACATTCTACCTTTTTCACAGCAGACACTGTGACATGTCACAGTGGGGAAAAGCACACGTGTGGTTAATTACCCTAATTGCTTCATTTCCTTTAGGAGTGTCATTTGCAGACCCTTGGTTTTGTGTTTAATGGCTCACTACATGAGACACTTCAATTGACACTTCAAAAGGGACCATCATTAATGTTATTAGGTACACCTGTGCTTTTTCTGCTATGACAAGTCAGAAAAATATGTGTGATTTTCTTCTTCTATTCTGTTTTTGTGGTACAATGATCATAGTATAATTATCTCTGTAAATCATAGCAGTGATGTATAAAGTATGTAGTTTTTTTCAGGGACACTACTGTGTTCCTCTTTATGGAAATATCGTAAGTTGAAGAGAGCAAATCTATAGCTATTTACTTATGTAACAGCTTTTGTAACCAGCGAGCTACAAGTAAGATTCTCAGGCATTTTTGCTGCTCAGTCAGACTCCTACTACAACAGATTGCTGCCACTGTGACAACACAAAATCTATTCCAAACCTTTCATGGTTCATTATTATCACACAGGAACTTATTGAGTTTGAGCAAGAAACTTTTCACATTGTAGCAACATACTAACTTATCTCATTATAACAAGAAAGTTGTTTTAGTGGAAAATCCCAAGCACAAAAAGAAAACCTTGTAGTCTCTGGGCAATACAGAGTGTGTGTGTGAGGCCTGGAGGTGCTCACTAATTTGTTATTATTGACATTTTGTGTACTGTTTTTTTTTGTTTGTTTGTTTTTTTTTCTTTTTTAGTTGTTAATGAGTTTCCCTGAGCAGCAAATGGTTTTATATGACCTTGGTGGGAGGCACATTAAAATGTTACATATGATGACTGTTTTCTTGTCAGAGTTAACAGAAAATAAACAGCTGCACTTTTACAGATTCATCATCACCTGAGTGGAGTACATGATATCCTGAGAAACTCTGTATCTGACTATTTCCGTACCATTCACTGTGCTCAGTAATGGCAGAATCTCACCATGTCTCATCCCAAGCATATATTAGCATGTAGAAGTTTCTTGTCATAACAACATGCCAACTTTTCTTGTTATATCGAGACAAGCTTTTTGTAAAAATGTGAGCTCACATGTTGAAATAATGAGAAAGATTTCTTTGTTAAAGGGTTGGTATGACATAATAATGAGAGAAAAATATGTCATTATAACATGAAAGTATGTTCTTATAACAAGAAAAGCTCTTAATATAATAGAAAATCTTGTGATAATGAGAAACTATTTTTTTTCTTGTCGTAGTCACAGCAAGACACAGCTGAAGATTTCATCCAGCTCCTCTATATGGCTTGTTAGTTAAGGTCATTGTAATGCCAGTGTCTGGCTAGTAGTGCCATATCTCTACATATACCCTGCTTATGCTCCATGCATAATGATCTACAGAATCTGTCATTGATCTTCCTGTGCAAATGAAAGAAATGGCTGGACATAATGGAGTTTCTACAGGCCTAAATGAGACATGGATATGAATGATGGAACATTACGATGGTAGTCTTTGTCATTTTCAGCCATGTTGCAGCTTCCCATCAATGTGCTGAATGGCCCATTACTCATCATTGGAGATCAGTGAGTGTGTATGCACGCATGCAAGCATGTGTGTTTGCAGATGGAGAGATGGAGAGACAAAAAGAAGGATAATGCCTAGCCTGCCTTCTGCTCTGAGGTTTCTGTGTGTAGGCAGGCTTTTGTAAGGAAATACTGTACATGAACTCATCACATCGCCCACTCCAGTTATTTACTTTTATTACCCCCCCATCCTAAGAAAAGAAAAGTGAGAGAATAGAAGGGCGACAGCAGACAGACTTCATTGTTGTTTTTAGAATGAAAAAAGACAGTTTAGGATTCATGAAATTCCAGAAAAATCGTTTCTTTTATTTAAGAAAACATCTGGGTATTCTGATTTCTCAGTCTCTCTTTCAAATGTCTCTTTCCTTATTTTCCTCTCAATCTGTTGTCACACCACATTTGTATTCACGTCTGCTGTGTAGTTTTGCTAATGTCTAAGTTATTATCAGTAATTATGTCAGAGGCACAGTCTGACACAGCTGCAGCCTAAAAGAGCGGTTTCTGTCGAGATGTCCTTGAAAATGGCAGTTAACCCCTAGCTGTTTCAGTGGAGCTGCTCAGCGGCCGCAGTAGGTTGTAACTACACTGCGGCTGCACAGAGCTGTAAGTGTAAAGTGAAGAGTTAGTGAAAAAGATTAGGTCGGTCCTGGGAAGCCTAGAGGTTAGGGAGTGGGCCAGTGACTGAAAGGTTGCCAGTTTGGGTTGAAAATAAATGAAAGGCCCTGCTCCTCTGCTGCTGAGTTGTCCTTGAGCTGGGAAGAAACCTCAAATTGCTCCAGTGGAACTGCTCAGCAGCTAATGGCAAATGATTGGTGATTGCAGTGGGCAGCTCTCAGATGTGGATGTGTATAACAATGTGTGTGCATGTGCAGGACAAAACCCTTCTCAAAAATAACTACAAGCTCAGTTAAATTCCAACAGCATATTTGAGCACTTTATGTACTACTACTTTATTTTTTATTTTTTATCATCCATAAGCAACATTGCTCTGAATAACTGTAATGTTTTATCTAATTTTACTAGAATTTCTTGAAACAAAGTTAAACACACTTCAAAATTAAAAATGAAAAAAGGACGACATGAAAAGAAAGTAGAAAATGTTGAATTGTTATAAAACAATAGCAGAATAGAAATAAACTAAAAAGCCTTAAAGGAACTTTTTGACATTTTTGGAAATACATTTGCTGAGAGTTAGATGAGAAGACTGATACCAGTCTCATATCTTTATATGGAAAATATAAAGTTACAGCCAGCGGCTAGTTAGCATAGCTTAGCATAAAGATCTGAAATGGGGGGAAAAAGCTAGCCTTACTGTTGAAAAAGGTAACAAAATATGCGTAAAAATCACAATTTACAGATTTTATCTCGTGTTTATTACGTACAACTGGTGTGTAAACAGGACAGTTTCGTTTTTATGCTAAGCTAAGCTAACTGGCTGCTGACTGTAGCTTCATATTCAATGGAATATTAGAATGGGATGGATCTTAGCAAGAAAGCAAATAAACATATTTCCCAAAATGTTGAACATGTTGTTTTTAACAAGTTTGATCCAAATTGTTGATTCTTTTTTAAATATTGAGAAAGCATCCTCAAACAGCAAGTGCTTTCATTATGTATTCTGAGACACTACTCACAGCAGAGCAAAAGGGTATCTGCACTCATTTCCCGACTTAAACCCATCATTTGGGGTGTAAAGCCTACTCGTCAGGGTAGGCATAACTATGACCTTTTGTATGATTGAAACCAGCTGTGGTATGGCGCATCATATTATTTGATGTCCTCGCCTTGATCGGTACAATCAGCCAAGCATTAAATGTCTACTTTACAGCTATTCTGAATGTCATTCTCTCTCCTTCATCTCTGTGAAAAGGAGGGTCTTTAGCTTCGAGTGAGCAAAGCTGCCAGACACCTCTCATCTCAATCATACTCGTTTTACACAATGTCTTAGCACAAGCAGAGGGGTGAAGCACTTAGACAGAGGACTTTGTTGCTTTACATTTTTGATTTACTATTGAACAAAACCAGTGCTACAAGTCTTCATCCAGTGTCACCCAGTGTCTTCATAAAGATGACAAGAGCGTTTTCTATAAGGCATAAATGATGAAGGTTATCTCTTTGTCACCTACTGTGTAGTGTCCCTGCCAACCTCAAGGCTTTTTCTATATTCATTTTGTGCCTCACTATCACATCAATTGAAGTTTAGTATAGCCCTTGATCACATTTTCAGTTTTTCTAAGATGTCCACAATGCTCACATTATGAAACAACAAATGAATATGAAACATTTGACCTAGAGTAATAAAGGGGAAAGAAAAAACTAAGAAAGTAAGAAAAAGTAATGGTGGAAACAGTGAGCCTAAGAGAAAGGAATCCCCGATCAAAATCAAGTCAGGCATACTAACGTCATTAAGCCTTGGTCATCAAGGTCATTCCAGTACAAAAACATGTCTCTGTCCACATAGACAACAGCTACAGGCCAAGAGGGACATAGAGGATGATGATACTGCCCAGCCAGAGCAGAACAAAAACAGCCCAGTGTAAACACACGTACCTCTTTATATGTATAGAGAAGCACCTTCAAGTCACATTTAGCATTCATTGGGAGGCAGTATAAGGCAGACAGGATAAGTATCCTTTTAGCACAACTGTGACAGCGGCATCTTATATGACCTTAAGACGTGTAGTGCAGGTATATTAGATAGACGGATGCTGTAGAAATATTAGACCATATTGATGGGTTTGGATGTTTGAGCATTACTTTAATTCTAAAATAACTTTAACGTGGCTATAATCAATATTTTTTACAACCACGATGGATCAAATGACTATGTGTAATGTGGAAGGTGTTGTTCGTAGTTGACTCTGCACTTCCCCTCAGCTTAACTCAGCATATAACATCTTTCAGCTCACTGCTTTTCCAGCCTAAATCTTTACCATTTTGGTTCACTCTCACTGTTTTCAGAACAGTTTTCAGCTGCATTATGAAGCAACTTTAAATCCCCCGACCAAACAACAGAAGTTAAAGGGGAACACTGTGGAACATTTAGCAGCCAAAGAGCAAAGTTGCAGTTTTTTGTAGGTTTAACTGAGAGGTGATTTTCATTCTCAACTGCAAATGGAGACGTTAGCAGATACTTTCAAAAACATCATTCCAAAAACTTATGTAATGCTTTGGAAAATGGTTTTGAGTGGCAGTAGATAATAGGCTACAATCTGCAAACAGGAGGTTAGAATACGCCCTCTGGTCAGAGCTCTTCAGAACTCAGAAGCAGTTATGATTTCAAGAAAAATTTGATAAAAACAATCCAAACCTAAGATCAATTCACAAGCTTCTTACTGAAGCTTTCAACCCTGTAAGTG
Source organism: Lates japonicus (assembly GCA_033238685.1). Lineage (NCBI taxonomy): Eukaryota > Metazoa > Chordata > Actinopteri > Centropomidae > Lates > Lates japonicus. The sequence goes on from BRZM01001859.1 coordinate 15,239, forward strand.
ATAACATTGCAAGAGAATAACTATGGTTGATGCATCCCTCTTCCAAACATATTTTAGTCAGAGAAAGTTGAGGATTTTTCAAAAACCTCTTAAACAAATGATCTTATAATGCATTTGTTTTGTTTTCCGTCTGGTAAAATGAACTTATTTGCAAGAATTCTAACACAATATCAAAGTTATGACCCCATATATACTTTCTGAACTTTCTACTGCAGCTTTTGCAAATCCAAACCAAAAGATCTGCTGCAGGTCTTTTATTTATTTATACAAACAGACTAACACCTACTCTATGTCCATCTGGCAAACCATAATACTTATTATTCTTTCTTCACAGTTAGACAATGGCAAGTAGAATCATCATGTTAAGGACACAGCTGTTGCCGGGCAAAATGAGCTAAATGCCTGAAATGGTGCGGCATAAAACCTCTTATTAAAGCAAATGTGGGCAGAGAGTGGGTGGTTACACTGATCGCTTATTCACCCACTGAAACCGTAATTATAACAATAGCTGACACCATTGTTCTTCTTTTAAACTTGGCTTTGAGGCTGCAAACACCTGCTGGAGTGAATTACGCTCATGATGAGCAATCAGAAGCACAGTGACAGACATTTGACATCTGAGTTCACTTGCGGCACACTTTTTCTTGTAATTTGTTTTTGTTTTTCATCACTATCTCTTTCAGTTAGTCACATCTGTGCCTTTTAGTTAGCCTTTCTCTGGGCTTTATTTACACATTTCCAGGTGAGCAAGGCTGCGAGAGGATGAGTACAAGACAGACACAGAATGACAAAAAGCCACAGTGAGAAGAAAAAAAGGGGAAAAAGACGAAGGTGGAGAATGCAGAGGGGTGTGAAGTCTCATTTAGCTTCAGCAGCAGCAGAATCTTTCAGCTTCAGTGGTTGGTGTTGATAGAGGAACAGGAACAGCCGGGCTCCCCCACAGAGAAAGGGACCAGCACAGCGAGATGAAATGGCTCTTTCAAAACACCCTAATCACGCATTACAGCAAATTACTTCCCATCACGCAGAAAAAAGAAATAATAAATAAAAGAAATCAGTGTGCATTTTCAGTGAACCATGGTACTACAGTCTGTGAGGCTGCAACATGGATGCTCACAGCCTGGGCTGATTTGTACTATACAAATGAGATCCGGGAAATGTGTGTAATTATAAAGTAAAAGTGCATACGTGTAAGTTTTAAGATGGGGGTTCAAATAAAAGTTGTATTTAATAGACTCATCCAGTGCTTTTTACATCTCGAGATACACTTCATGCATTCATTAGGCCTGATCCATATTGCTAATTAACTTCCCCTGTGCGAGTCTTATCTCAAATTGCCTGTGCGCTGCACAGATGTTCAAGAAGCATCTTTAAAAACCCTGGGCCTTGTAACTGAGACCCTGTTAAAAAAAATTCCTGCCTCAGGAAATTTTATTTTATTTTTTTTTACATCATGCGGTGACTTACAAGAAAAGTTGGAAGAAAGCAATGAATGTCAACAGCTCTGGAGTTATGAGTGGAAATTATGTATGCGTCAATGCTTCTGTAAGTGGCAATTGAGGAGGCTCAAACTGGAAGTGGCATATACATTTACTTGTTACGCTCCCCAGAATGCTCATCCCTTGTTTTTATTATATACAGTTGCTGGAGGGGCTTTTATCTTAATATAGATGATACCTAGAGCAACCAGGAGTTCATGTTTATGCCTCTTGCTCATGTCCTTTGCTCTCTCTGTTAAGTTCTAACACCTTCATCCAGCAACTCAGAGGTCCATTTAGGACTTAAAAACTATAACACCATCCAAAAAGTAGTTACAAGTGAAAAAAACAATGTATAAAAGCCACCATCTACCAGACTTTTACAAAACAAGTACAAATAATCACAAACAGCCTTCAAACCAAAAGCCACCTTATTAGCCAAAAACTCCCTGTTTGCAGCTGTCGATGGGCGGGTCCAACAGTTTATCCTGCAGTAAGGCCTACGTCCATATGCATGTCTGGTGTATGAAAGGAATATTGAATTAAATATAGCCTAGATTCAGTATTCTAATGTTAGGAGGACGAATGCTCCAAAAGCAAGCTAATATTTCTAAGTTACAAACTACCTCATAATCTCTAGCACATGACCTTAGTTATTTTGTCATGACATTTACCCTTATTAAGCCTTGTTTAATTGCCAGATGCATCTGCTCTCTTTTGTTATCAAACTTCCTTCATGAATTATATAATTCGCCTTTCGGTACTAGTTACACAGTCGGTGTAAAAGCTAGCCCTCACAACTTCTAATTTAGCACACAACTGCTGTGGGTTCAGATGTTCTTAAGGCACGTTAATGGAATTAATATATAATGACCCGACACTGGTAGACAGTACAATTGTCTCTTTTAGGGTGATGGTTTTTTTTGTTGTTTGTTGGGTCGTGATTTTCAGAGCTGGGCTGGAGCTTGTTTCTCATGAACTGTTAGCTGCTTGGGTACACTGCTTCCAGTACCCTTGACTGTGGACTTGAGAATTGAACAAAGTTTTGTACCAGTGTCCTGTAATTACTACTTGCTTGTGGCTATGGGGCTGCTCTTGCCCTGCTAAACCAAAACTTAAATAGTCTCACTTTAACAAGCAGATTAGCTATATCAGGTACACAGGTTGATATAACTTTGTTGCTTACTGCAGATATTAGAAGGAATTAACATATGAGACAAGTGTGCATGTTGTATGAGCAGAGGAAGAGATGTGAAACTCTGCTTTGTTATCATGTGAATTAATTCTATGGTTTGGCAGGTGTAATATAAGGGCTACAGTACAGTCTGCAGGTGCTAGCGATGACAACCAACAGTAACCTGCCAGTGTGGCCAATTTGAATGACAGCATGTAACCCAATCACAGCCCCAAACCTTCCCTATACATTATAAAGCCCTTCGTTTATTTCATTGAGAAAAGTTTTCATCCTACTGATAATATGCACTATATGTGCGATAATACCTTTTTTAAATTATTCATTTAACTATTTAATTCAAAATATCTACATTTTCTTTTGAATAACCTTGGCCACAAATGCCTGCATCCAAACAGTTGCAATGATGAAAAAATTATCTTTATATTTGTGGGTTTCCACTACACTAAAAAAGTAAAATAGACAGATGTAAGCCTTTATAAAAGCCTAAATCCAGTCATTGCGCATCAAGTCTGTTGAGCTCAGCGCTCCATCAGTTTGGTGTTGTGTGTCCATATCTTCTTGTTGGGGAGAAACCAGCTAAGTCTAACAAAAGTACAAATGATCACAAAGTGGCTGAACTGAAAACCACTCGACACTACCTGTAACAACTGTCTGGTGGGTCTTATTTAATACTATCTGCAGTATGAAAGGGATATTGGAATGAAATCATTACGGCTGCACTATGTTAAGTACAACAGTTTTTTCTACGATGATCTTTGAAGTTCTTATAAAAGCACAAATACTCCTAGAGAGCCTGCCTGGTTGGAAAAACTTAATGACAGTGAAGCAGCAGTTTTGTGGAGATAATGGCACATTTTCAGCTTCATACTGTTGCTATGAATTAATGCTTTAAATAGTGCAAATGTACAAGTAAATATGTAAGATTTAATACAACAACAATTCTACATCAGGTCCATATATAGCGACTGTGCAAGTAAACTAGAAACCCCTTTATTCAGCTAAGGTTAAGCTAAGGTTTTAAGTTATGTTTTTAGAGGTAAAACCAATGACTCAAATGTAGGAACCTTTATCACAGGTTAATGTCATTTGGTGAGGAAAGGCCCTCAGCAAATAACCAATTGATTTTGCAGCATTGACACAACCTTTTTCCAAATGCAAAACAGCATTTATCAAAGCCTAAATTAGGCCTTACTGAATCATTAAGTCGGCTGTATTCAGTGTCACAACATTTAAGTGCATAGCTCTGCAAATCTCTTCAGTCACTGGGAGTTCTGCAGAGGCTGTTTGCTGATGAACTGTAGGGATCCCAGGAAGTTACGTAAGGCTCTGCAGCCCCTCGTGTATACACATCTTCTTTTAAGGTGTTTGTTCCTGTTGGGTAGAATGTCTTTTAAACTAGCGAGGCAAAACAGATGGCTGCAACAGATTTGAGCTCAGCAACTGGGCATCACATGCCATTAACTTTAAACTGCCCTCTCTTGCCACAGCACTGATCATATTGTCTCACCCCATCGTGTACATGCAGATGTCTTCCCTGCTACTAAGAAGTTCTAGACACTGGGCTTAACCTTCTGCTTGTGTGTGTGAGGGAGCATGCTTTGCTATTGAGATGTCTCGCCAAGATCTTATATGTATCGCATGTCTGCGCTAGTTACACCCACATGGCTGATGATAAATGTGTCCAGGTTACAGTTTATATATGCTCAACAAGCATCTTAGACTCACACAATGCTTTGTCTTCACACTCTGCCTCCATCCTTTGGCTCCCAAATTTACTTCCAAGCGCTCAGTCCCTCACAGGCAGAGGCGTACAAAAAGAAACAGTGAGGTCGATGAAAAATGCAATCTTTCTGATTCAGACCCCAGACAAACAGTACAAACACCAGAGCCAGCATGTGAGCAGAACACACATCTGAAAATATGTTTTTTTCAACACTTCTCATATATTTCCTTCAGTTCAGACATACCTGATCTTTAATTGACAGGTTCTGGTGTGCACACAAGCCGATTCTTCCTATAATCAACCATGTGTTTTGGCGTTTGCAGAAACTAAAATATTTCCTTTTCTTCCAATTTACATTTGCTCACATTCAGCCAGAAAAAACTGCTTTTTATGACTCTGGGACTTTGCCAACCTGGTGCATTATAAAAACATGTATGTGCCTCAGCAGGGAAATCTACCAGCTTTTCTCTGCTCAGACTTTTCTTATTTTGCCAGAAGAAACAAAAATTATTTAGCACTTACGCATTACAGTTTGGAAGCAAGTTATTCTGAGCCTGCAGGGTATTATATTCGATGAGGGACTTGGGGTCACATAATGGGAGCTGGGACAGACATTGGCCCTGGAAAGTGGAATCCATCTGAAGCAGCACCTCATGGATGGATGACCCATAGAATCGGTCCCACTGGCGTAGATAGAAATGCATTCTGGCAAATCCAATCTACTTGTCTGACATTATGTTTTTGGAAGGAGGGAAGAAAAAGAGGTTGTGAGAATTCAAAGAAAAAAGAGAAAGGATACTAGTGTGCACTTTACAAAAACAAGGTTCCTTGTGTTCATTAGAGCTCACAAAAGATTAAAAAAAGAAGCAAGTAAAACAGTCACAGTAGCATCTCTAAAAATTATCAGAAGAACAGTCAACCAAGCTGCATGTCAAATCTTTGCAGATAAGCTCAATCTAGAGAAGTAACTTTGAGGTGTTTTTCCCACAGTGTAGTGTGGTAAGATTATGGAAGCCCATTGCGCCAAAAGTATAAAGATTGAACATGATAAAAATAAAAATACTCAAGTTAAAATTTTTGACTTTTGAGAGTAGTGATTCAGTGACACGGGTTACTAAATCCAGTGATGACTTAGTAAATTAAAATCATGAGCCTTTAACACAAAGTCAAACTCATGAGATAAAGAGACAATAAGTAAAGGATAGGGAAAAAAATGGATGTAAGTTGCATGATAAAAACAGTCATTATAAATCATCAGGATTAAGAAATTATTTGAGAAACTAAGAAAGATTTTACAAAAGAAATCACAATTATGACATACTTGGTCCATTTTTTAAAACTTACTGTAATAGATCTGTTTTGACCTAGTATTTCATAACTTTGACTTACCATGAATATATTTTTATCATGTGTGCCTTTACATCCATTTTTCCTTTCCTGGCAGAAAGCTGCTTCATATAAAATGGGTCTATATGCATCCAGTGGATACACTGGATCAATAATGTTATTATGGTTTTCAGAATTATAATAACACATCACAGCGACGATGGATGCTCTACAGCTTTCGATGGGAGATATGGACAGCAGTGTGTCTGAACCGGGCTTCGATTTATCACATGTAGGATGTAGGAGCCTTAGAGATGTTGTTTTAGGTCTTAGAGCTTTAAATGTAAATCTGGTGCTGTAGTCAGCTGTATGAGCTGAGCTGGGCGCGCATGTGAAAAAAAGTGTGTCTGATTCTGATCATTCAACACATGTATCATTGAATAGGTGCACTTTGGTCATGTACCTGTAGTCACGTAACAGAGTGGATAAGTTTCCCTACTGTCTGATGTCATTTGGGCCCCCTCCATTGAAATATACCACCTTTGAAATAGATTGGTTGTCTTTGTGATAATATAGCCTGCAGCCCAGATTTTACTTTGCATATTTAAAATTCCCATCGGATCTCATTTAACATTCCCTGAATATTTCATTTACGTGTATGCTGCTTTGTTCTTAGGATGAGATGAAGTCAAAAGCAAATGTTTGCTAACATTCAGCATGTTTAAAGGAATCTGTTGTTAAAAGTATTAAGAAATTCTGTTTATATTTTTCTGCTCCATTGTTTTCAGATGTTATACCCAGTACAGACAATATAAGCTTACTTTCCATTGGTATCCATAAATATGTGAACAAAGAAATTCTGTTTTTTTGTCAAGAAATAATTATTTAAACATGTTTCGTAGGTAGAAGATTTTAGTGAATGTTATCATGTGCAACTGGTTTTGTATGGTGGAGTGCTATTCTTGTCAGTTATTAGTTCATTTGCAAAGTAAACCCCGGTCATCTGGGATATAACACTCCCTCATATTATCAGCTGCATCTTCTACGATGGAGTTGAGCTACTTTACAACCAGTTACTGTCAAGCCAGGGCTGCGGTTTGAGGCCACTGCGACAGCCTGGAGGAAGGAGAACAAAGGAAGAGAGGCAAGAGCATCACCATCCGAATTTGATCCCGCCGGTGTTTGCTATCAGGACTGCTGCGGACATGAAGGCTCTGAGATAGTCAAGATCTAGGATCCCATTAGGACACACAGTCTGTTCTACCCAGATCCGCTCCTCAGATCTGCTGTTTTCCAGACCATCAGGATGGCCAGTGTCCCGAGCCCCTCGGCCCATCTCTCTAAAACTCTCTCTTTCTCCCTCCCCTACCATGATCCATCAGTAAAACACCTGCCTCAGGTCCCTGCTAGCTCGCTGATGCCTCTGATCAGGTTAGCGATCGGCGCTCAGACTCCAGGGTGAAAGCATTTCCTGGCTCCCTCATTCTTTAAAAAGATTTATTTTCAGGTGGAGACATTGTCGCACAGCCCTACAGACTGTTTTGTATAGCTTCAGTTCCCTGACATTTTGAGATTTGTGGAAAACCCAATCTGTAACATATCAACAAAGAACACAAATACTCACATGTAGACACAAACCAATTGAATTGAATTGAATTGAATTAATTGAACAGGCGAACTGAAATGAACTGACTGAACTGGACTAGTGAATTAAAGTCAGTGAAGATCAAATGAAATTGCACTCATTAACTTGTTCTAGCTAATTAACTACCTACCATATTTAGCAGTGTCGGGAACCTGCAAGCTTCCGTGGTGATAGTATATCCAACTAGTTACAGCCGATATAATTTGCTAGACATGAGTCATTTTAGCTGTCAAAGTTGATGGTCTCAACTGGAATGAAAAGCCTGCTTTTGTCTGCTTTCTTTGAAATCAAAACCCACTGTTTCAAGTGGCTACGAATTTTGATGGCAAATCAGTAACTAAGGGGGACAGAGACTTAGCAAACAATTAATTATGAATTTCAACTCTCCACCCAGCCTCGGTATACATCACACTGTCTGAACATTTCCAGTTTAAATTTAGAATAATGGGCTGCATGGCGTATAGATAACTCTGAAGTTGCAGCAATGAGGTTCAGGAGACAATTAGGTTCAAGAACTCAATGTTCCACTTGACTGAGGACAAACGACACTGCAACCCAACACCAAATAGGTCAATTAGCAATATCACTGAACAGGGTCTGCCTCTCAAGCAATCAAGTAAGCAGAGATTGTTTAATGGATTTGGCTGAGCTGCAGAACAGAGTGTGAAAGTATGAGTCAGAGCCCATACAAAAATACTTACACAGCATTTATGTTTTATTATGACTTGCAACTATAGAAGCAGCCTCCTTGGTATCAAGATAATCTTTTCTTTAATCTCCGCTGTGGTCATGAAATGTGATTCTCTGCCTGGAATAGTTCTTAGTGTTGTTTTTCTGCAGCTCCCACACTGCTTTGTTGTTTACCAGTGTCAGCCCTCTTGACAAGCGCAAGCTAAGCCTCTCTTTTCTCTGGGAGGGGAGGAGAAGTAGACAATAGTTGAAGCAGACAAAGAAATGGAGGAAAGGAGGCAGGCTGCGGGTGGCAAGGGATGCAGGGGCAAGGGATGGATAGGCAAGGGATGGAGTGGCAAGGGATGGGGTGGCAAGGGATGCAGGGGCAGGGAGGACCTGGCAGGGTGCAAAAGAGTTCTGACAGGGATATAGACAAAGGTGTATCCTGTGGCTTTAGTAGGTTATGAAAGTGGCCCAGAGTCATGTGGAGTGTGTTCTCCTGAGCTGAGCGATGGGGGCTCCAACACCTCTCCCTGCCAGGAACACGGTCTAGAGTACTTTAGAACACCTAAATTCATAAACACTTGCATATGGTGTCTTTCTGCTCACCTTTGTCAGTGTGTGTCTGAGTGTGTGGTTCTGTGTGTGTGTGTGTGTGTGTGTGTGTGTGTTTGACAGCTTATGTCAGTGTTGTCTCTTCTGCTGTCTTTACTTGTGTATATGTGTGTTTCAGCGTGTGTGTGTGTAATGTTGTCAAATCATAAACTTGATTCTTAAAAACATTAAAAGTAAGGTAAAGAGATAAAACATCAACTTTGTAGTTCCAAACTGTTTTCCTGTGTACCCACAACTGTCCGCCCACAGTAAGTACAAATCTTTGAGTTTATTTTTCATTCCACCTGAGAATACTTTATATGTGTCAGCATTTGCAACTAAATCTCCTGCCAGCAAACAGTTACCTACATATAATTATCCCAAAACTCAGTTGTATAAAGCTTCTCCAGTGTTGCAGTTTGTTTCAAAGCCCACTGGATCAAATTGCAAGTTGGCTGAACTACACAATAACACACAACAATTAAACTATCGTGTTAGCTGGGAGCTTTCCAGCTCTCCCACCACTCCTCTGTTCCTCACCTATTCTCCACTTTTGTTGTTTTTCTCCAGTCACCAATATATCTCTTTCCAGTCATCCTCTTTTTCCCATTACTTCCTTTTTGCATTTACAGTATATTCCCTTCTCTGATATCTTTCTGCCTCTCTTTCACTCCAATGGCCTTAACCCATCTTGTGTGTGTGTGTTTGTGTGTGTGTCTCTGTGTGTGTGTGTGTGTGCCACCTTTTCTATGTGGAGTTCTCATTCCTTTCTCTCATAATTATATTCCTTACTTTCCATTATTCTTTACAGTTTCTTCCCGAGCGGTAAGATAAAAAGGAATTTGTTATTACTTGCTTTATTTTTAAGACATATGCTAATTTCTTCAGGGGAAGAAAGTGTAGGAGTCTTTTCGATGGTTTATGGATTCATTGTTGAGCTCAAAATTGATTTCTCTTCCTTAGCTATTGTAAGGTCTGATTTAAAGAGAATTCCCACAGTTTAGTGGTACAAAGATACAATATCGACTTATACAAATTCATACCAGGCAATAGTTTGTTGTACAAACTATTATCTACCAATGTTGCGACAGAATGAAATACTGGGTCAATCAGGTGCAACACTTTTGTTTAATTACAAGTTACCTCATAAAAACACATTTACAACAAAAAGTCAGCTGCACTCCTCATATCATTGTTTGTTGGACTCGACGTGCGGCAACTCTGCCATTCTGTCACAGCCTACCGCTGTGATCAGTGGATTCATATGTTTGTCTCTCTTTCCCCTGCTTCCTCTTGTATCTCCTCCCCCTGCCTGTGTCTGTGTTTGATTGGCCGGGGCGGGCGCATCAGTGGAAGTCCACACCTGTTTTCATCAGCTGCCATATAAATACCCTGGTTGAACCTTCCTCCGCTCTCATCAGTGGTAACCTCACATTGATTTTTTCTAGTGAACTTGTTACTCCAGTGTCTTCCTCCTCCACGTGCTGTTGCTGTGCCTCTACCTCCTGCTCTCGGAGACTGGATCTAGTCTCTACCATTTCTGCCCCCAGGCCGCCTTGGATCTGATCTGCTCCATCACTCTCTCCCGGGCCATCTACACTATAGTATCGTATTGTTTCATTAAGGCCTCTGTTACTGCTTTACCTGGTGTGTGAAATTATGCATCTGCACTGGGGCCTTTTCTACTACAAAATTCTGACAATTTCTCCAGAGCGTGAACTGGGCTGTAATCTTGGTGGCTATGATTTCTGCTACAGACTTCTTGAAAGATTTCATAGATCATTGGCTACAATAGCTGCTCATGTACTGAAGTGGAAACTAAGCCTAAACATACAGTATTTCCACTTGAATAGCTCTTTGACAGATGATTATGTGTTTTTTGTTGTTTTGTTTTCAAAGTCCCTCTTTGTGGGACCCCAGCTGCATCTCCATTCATACGAATGTTTTTTGTTTTTTTCATACGAGGCTAAAGTTGTTTCAATAAGCCTAGCTTTTTTAGCCCTCTCAGCTAATTCTCTTCAGGCTAAATAATTGCCTGTCTGCTAGCAATGTTCTTTACTTTCACCCAGTCCAACAACAAAACACAGTTCACAAGTCACAGTAAAAGCTGTAAAATAACACTCAGCAAACTCTTGGGTTTGGTTTACAGAAAGTAGTATAAATATTTTACTTTGGGCTTTAGTCACTTTAAATGACCATTAATGCTAATTGAAACTTTTATTAGCCTGTGACTTGCTAATTTTAATTATAACGGCGTTAATCACTGGTAATCAGTAGCACTTCTATCAACCCATAGGTGCTTATGCTATCGCTAAGACTATTGACTAATGCATCAGCATGTAATTCACAATCATATCTTTGGCCCACCTGTCTTCACACTTTATTGTCATATTGGCACAAATGTACCAACAAGTGTATGTTAATCATGTATGGGCCTCAACGGTAGTGTGTTTTAACAGACCAAGAAGTCACAGTTGTATCACTAACACCAAAATAAAAGTTGACATTTATTTTGCTGTTTGTAACTTTAGGAATGACAAGGTCACATTTCTTAATGTGCCCATTGTCACTGCGACCTCAGTTGGAGAGGTCTGTCTGTTTATCTTCACGAGGAGCTGTCTTCCTGGGCAGAGCTCTGAGGACTATCTTGGTGGTACAGAATTGAAAAATAGTCTAAAATAAAAAGCAGATTTGGCATGTACGGCTTACATTAAGAGGACATATTAAATCATGCTAAATTACCTCTATCAGAGCCTCCTTTTGCTCCTTGAGAGGAAAATGTAATGCACATTCTCCTCAGCTGTCCTCCTGTTGTTTTTATACATAGCTAAACCAATTTAGGGGTAATTTGCCTCCTTGCACACCTCTGATTTGTCCAGTGTCTAGTAATGACAGTGCTGTGCATGGAGTGATAAACCAAAGGGAAACACAGAGTAATTTGTTGTTGTGTGTGGGTTAAAAGGAAAGAGTTCTCTGGGGTGTACTAAAGGACATGAGAACATTACAGCGTAACAAGCATGTAGATAGGCATGTGATTTTGTTTGCATTATTTATTTGTCTAACATGTACACAAACAGATGTGATAAAATTAAAAAATGTGATGTTTGGAACTGGAGCATTATCACATAATTCATATTCAACATGTAATCTACATTGTTTTATTTCACTTCTACTGACTGATTAATTATACCTTCAGTCTGTTTTGGCTTTGGTCTTATTGGTAACAATAAGACTGAAATCACAATATTAATTACCAGATTTGGCAACATGGTGACATTGCTGAAAAGAAGTCTGATAGCAAGAAACACTGGTTTCTAGCTCATCAGAGCAGTTATTATTAATGGGCAAAAGATGTTTTGTTGTTGTTTGGTTATCAAAGAGGGACAATATTGGCATTAAATCTAATATTCCAGATGCAAAATATAACAGAGAAAATCAATTGAAATTTAAGACAGGCTCTGTATGTGGCAAAAGCAACCATGTCTCTAGAATTCTGTTTTGTAACATAGCAATTACTACTATATACAGTGTTTCCAAATACATTTTGACAGACACACAGTTATTCCTGGATTTATCCAGGTTTTTTTATGATCCGAGCATTTCTGTACTGCACAGCTCACGGTGAGGTGGTTGAAGTGGATGGGTGTGTACAAAGCACAGTACTTTGATACCGCATACCAGAGTTCACATCCTGTGTCCTGTCTCTTTGTTTAAGGTTAGGGAGATTGTGGTTTGGTTAAATGTGAATAACCTCTACACATCAGTCATTTTAACTTTCTCAATATTTAGCCAAGACCATGATCTTTTCAACCAACCCAGTGCAGTGAACACAGTCATAACCATAAAAATCCACCATAACCATATGAACGGCAATCTGTAATTTTATAATATACATGCTGTGTTATACTGTTTACCTATCTTTGGCTTGAACGGCCATGAATTAATACTAAACCTAGAATTTAAACTCCCTCAACTGATGTGCAGTGTCATTATGTCAAGTCACAAACAGACATTTGCTGTTAGCGCCTTGTTTGACCAGTTTCATTTGTTTTCAGCTATATTGCTACCTTAAGGCTCTAATATGCACACTCACACATCTCATCACATAATACTGCACACATGTCAGTGATGAGAGTAAATTGCTTTGTGGTTCATGTCATCAGGCATGAATTACAGCGGCTGGGGTTACTGACTTCAGCTGCTTGAGGCAAAAAACTTTTTGGTACATTTATGTGAAAGTGTGTACGTGTGTGGACAGGGAATGGTTAGTTATGTGTGTGCACAGGGTGTATGTGTGTGTTTGCCCCTCTGTTTTGTTTTACTTGTCTTATCAGTGTCAGAGCAGCTCTACACTCACCCGCCACCCCACACCACCTACCACCATGGCAACTGAGCTAAATACTTACCTCCTCCCATCTTGTCACCACACACCCTTCCTATACTCCCCACTCGGTCGTTTGCCACCTCACTCGCTCACCAAAAACCTAAATTAGCCCTGACCTTCTCTAATGAAAAGAGGAAACAACACTGTGGCTTATTACGGTGGCGGGGCTGTGAGCCTGTGAAATAGCATGCTGTTAGTTACCAGACCCCCAGTGGCAATTATGAGGCGCTCCCTGGAAGGCTTTCCACCACTACGCCAGATAGCAGGTGGTCCTTTTAGATACAATAGACACAAATGACAATGAAGTAAACAACCGCTATTCAGCTTCTCCTGCACTGATGTCAAATGGCGCTGCCACTGCACAGAAAGATAAAGAACACATGAAATTTACAATTTTAGCAACAGGAACAGAGGATTCTCACTAGACAGTAATCACATCCTATCATCACATTCATGTGAATTAGTTAGTTTACTCGTTAAATTTCTGTATAATCTTTAGCTGATGATCAATTAGTTGTTCAAATAAAATTAATCAAGCCATTTATTTAGCATTGATATTTGGCATCTGTGCTCTGACCCTGTCACTCCCAACAAGACAACAGCAAAGTCAGCACAGGAAGACACGGTTAGTGACTGCACAGGAAGTACTTTTCCATCCATCCATTCTCTCTTCCAAATTTTTAAAAAACTTCTAACGTGAAAATGTTTTACACAGCTGATGAACCAGTTCCTAATATTCACATAATGGTAGCTGATGATAACATGCATTGATTTGCGTTTTCTTCTGCCAGTTTCCAGGAAATTTGTTTCCACTCTAGTTAGATGGAAACAATAATTTCCCACCTGGGAGAAAGTAGACTCAGAGCCCACAGGTGGATGCTGGGTAGAGTCAACAGTCTAAACAGTCTCTCTGGACCTCTGCCATTTCATTTAACCAAACAAAGGTATCTAGTAGCATTATCCCATTTGGAATGCTGCTCCATCACCTTTAAAACATAATCCTTATTTTAGGTAGTGGGCCTCTTAATTAAAGGTACAGAGCCTTCTGCTCTGTTTGAATTCAGTTTCAGTCTAGACAACTGTAGACTTAATTACATCTGTGGACTAATTTCTATTGCCTGTTCATTTTCCTTGTGATACATTTCATGAATTGTACTGAGTCAGCTAGTTAGTTCTGTGCGTTGGAATCATCCCAAATTATGTGGGCTTGCATTAGTGTTGTTTGTTTTCACACCAGTTAAATCCACATAACTGTGGCTATGACGCTATTGTTGTGAACTCACTCCTCGCTTGTTCCCAGCCTCGGTGCCCTTCTCTGCTCCTACATTCTTAACTGCCTCCTCGAGCAAATTCTCAGAGGCCTTTTTGACGAGCACTTCCAATGCCTCTCACGTGCTTCCGGTCAATACTGAGGAGAGTTTTGATCATTTTAATTGCCCTTTTGACTGCTCTTGATGATACTCTTCCTTTGAAGAAGAAAAGCCCTGCCATTTGAAAACACTCCAGCTAGTCTGGCTCACTTGCCTCTTGCTAAATAAAAGCCTGTCTTCCAGCTCCTTTCGTTGAAAGAATTTGATTCTGATATGATATACAAGTAGAAATAATGATTGTCTGGAAATCCTAAACTCTCTCAGAACCCTTGATGGCACAAAACTGTTCCCTTTAGACTTGACCTTTTATGAGAAGAGAGTCCCCTTTGTAGATCTCACTGCAGCTTTTGGCAGCATAGACCTCACAGTTTTGTCTTAAAACTGAGATCATGTAAGGGACAACCAATATCTCCTCAGTTCTCTAGTTGCAGCAAAGTGTTCCAAAGTAACTACAGTAACTCCCAGTAGACATTCCACACGTTCCTGTAGGTATGAACTGAGACCTTATTTTTATTAACACACTCCTGCTTTGACATAATATCCACCAATGTTGTTTTCTTCCCTATGTGCAATTATTCCACAGATTCACCGTGTACTGCAGAGTATAACATGAGCTATAGTGGCTAAGTTCCCCTGTGACCAAATACATTAATAATAACTTCATTGTCTTCAGTGCTGACAATTTTAAAAATGGCCTTAGTTGAAGAAGAGCTCTTTCTTTATGACTGAATGCATTTTTTTCCCCTGTTTGCCTGCCAGGCACTCAAACACCTGTTGTTTCAGATCTTGTCTTTATCCATCTGAACAGTGTGTTCCCACTAGTTTCAGCCACCTGAGCCCCATACCCACCTGTTTCCTTTCCCTAATTATATACCAGCCCATTTCCATTTACAGGACTGCTTGACATGTTGTCTGTTGAGCCTAGCTATGTAGCACTCAAGCCTTTTTGTCCTTGCCTGCCTACAACGCCCCTTTGGTTGCTTGTTTGTTTGGTTACCTGTTGCTCACCTCTGCCTCCCATGTTTTTACTCCACATGTCTAATCTATGACTCATGTTTTTGAGCTCAAACCTTGTTTTGCTGCACCGCCCTTTGCTGCTAGCACAGATCTTGTACTGTACTGCTGATCTTAACCACAACCCTGTTGCTTTTTTGCTTGTTGAGAAAATAAATGTATAGCACTTCTGTTGTCTGAGAATATTACTTAATAGAGATCGGAGAGGACATTTGTCCTTGAACTCCTTTTGTATGTTTCTCATTTCATTCCTTTGGAATTCACTGCAGATTTGATCTGTTTTGTTTATTCAAACTGTGATGTTTTTGAGTGGTCTAATTACAATCTTTTCCTATATGACAATGCCATGAAAATGAATATCAGCAGCAGGGGTGTGAGACAAACAAACAAAAAAAATCTACTGCAAACTCTCTTTACTGTTGACGCTCCATGACTAATTTTCTAGGACCGACGATGTTGGTTTGTGTCATGCATTTCTTCTTCTACTGCTGTTTTGCAAAAAACTAAATATAACCTCACCTGCTTGTTTCAGTTTGGAGACTTTTTAGTGCACTGTTAATGCAGAGGTACTGTCGAGCAGAATAGCTCCCAGCAAATTGCAAACACAGAGGAGCTTTTAAATAAAAAACCCATCAGCCTACAAATACATCTCTCTGTAGTATACATTAAATTTAATTATTGAACTTTTTTTCTGTTTGCTTTTTTGTTGTCTTTTTTTTTTTTTTAAATAAGTGGACTCTGGAAGTTGCTGTACTGCAAAGACTGAAAATAGGAAGTCAAGAGATTGTCTATTACTACGGCATCCACACTGAGTATATCCCCTCTGGCAATATCCATCTCTATCAAAGGCAATATTGTCCATCTGAATTGTTTCCAAACAGTTACAGAGGAGCGTATAAGGGAAAGTGTCCTCACTGCTCAACTTCATGGAGCTTATATAGACATTTCAGTGAATGTAATGCCACACCAACACTATGACTATGACCTCTCGACCCATACCATCAGGGAATTTTTTTTATTGGTAATGTCTAAGTCTCACTCCCAGGGGTTGGGGAGAGGCCTCGCTGACCTATCAGATAAGAGTCAGCCCTGCAGTGATTGAGCAAAGAGAGAATATGCCTGAGAGCAAACAAAATGAGTGCATTTCACCCAAACTCTGTCTCTCTTTTTCAATCTCTCTTATCTCTAATTTATATCACCCACCGGCTGAAAATTTCTGACCTTTAGATTCACACTATTACACAGCAAAGAACCTCAACAAACTGCTGACATGCCAGACTCAAAGACTGGGGTAGTGACACCAGTATATATAAAAAAAGCTGAACACACAGAGGCACAGGAGGTGAAAAAAGCTTATACATAGGTTGGGTAGGTATTCATGAGGGGAGACTCATTTTCACAAAAATGTTGTTCTTTATTGTTATATGTTATTTAAGATCTGTCAAAAGCAGAACATCACACACTTATAGATTACACCCACCAGTGTTTTCTCTTATATCAAGTAATTCAAACTGATTTTTGTGTTAATTATTTCTAGATGCCAGTCAACAAAGCAAAGTAATTACATGTGCTAATGGACTTCCAGGGGGAAATGGATTGCAGCACACTTATTGATTTGCAGCCTTAATAGTGCAAACAGATTTTTCAATATTACTGTCTTTTAGTCTTTGTTGCCTTTGTTCTGACAACCACCATAGCTACATAATACTGGAAAAGTTGGAGACTCGACTTCTCGCAGGCAGAGTCCCATGAATTCAAGGATTACATTTTCTTTGTACTTACACATTAAAATGCTTATCTTTATTGATGACGCATCTTCACAAAATATTTGGTTCTCTTGGTGACACAGTGGCTATGCATAGGGCTAGTTGGTAAACTACTGCAACTGGCAAGCTAACTGCTAACATGCAAGTCAGCTGGAAATGTGCTAGCGCTAGTCAGTCAATAACATATACCTGGGTCCTTGGCAAATATACCTATAATCTCCACTGTTGGCTGACTGCCCAAAAAATTTTGTGTGTGCGCCAGAATTGGTCCAGATGTGGAAGTAGCATCTGACTATCATGCTGTATATGGGCCAGACTCAGGTGTATACCAGAACCGGGTGTATACCAGGCCGAGGAGAAGCATGTAGCCTGAGTATGGGCCAGAGTTATCTTGCTCTCTGGGAATTCTCTTTTCTACATACCACGCTGTAATTACTCCAACCCCAGCATCTGTACAACCACTTCATCTAACAGAGTTTTTGAAGGGGGAAAAAGCTTTGAGAACTAGGAAGGTAACTAATTAGCAAGCGTTTTTCTTTGTAGTTAATGGAACAATCGGCTAACAGTTTATTCAAAAGACTTACTCTCCCCCTGTCTCATAACTTTCCCACCCTTTGTCTCATCAAAGGTCAGTGTTGTCAAGATGGCTGCTATTGGTCAACAGCAAAAATATGTGTGGCAAAATTCAGTAGAGCTAGACATGAAATCCACATTCACACTGAAATGTAATATGCTGGTGTGACTAGGCCAAACATTATCTAAACATGTTTTGACAAATGTGAAATAAATAAGACTGCAAACAAACACGGGTATAACACGTCAACACATTAACAACAATGCAGAAAAGTAGTCATGGAAAAACATATTGGCATCAGGTAGAATATTAAAAGCAGCTGAATCATATGCTTCCATTTGGTGATATTCCACATTGATATGGTACCACTAACTTGCATGTAGACCATGTTACAGACAGTAAAGGATCATTTGTCTGCGTAAGGACACTTTTCAAACTTCTGAGATCTGAGAGTTTGATTTGAGATTAATTAGCATCCAACAGTGTATGATCACCACACAGCGATTTATTATCACCAACTGGTCTACTGGAGCACTCAGTGGAATGCTAGCAGTGACATCCATCTGCCTGTCCACTTCTTTTTAATCTCTTCAGGCAGTGAGAGACAGCCAGGGAAGTGACAGCTCTCACAGCACGGTGGTTCAGCCTCATACAACAGGAGAGACAGTGTGGAAGGAGCACCTGTCAATCCCAGAATTCATCTGCCATGACATTTGCATTCAGTGTCAGATTGCAATACATGAACTTAGGGCCTGCAAAAGCCTCTTTTTTTTAAAACATCCATTGATGATTGAAATTAAATTAATACTTACTGGCTTTAACACTCTTGTGCTGCTGTTTTTTCCCCTGTTTTTGTTACATTATCCACTGTCTCACTATATGTCTGAGCAAATTTGAACAGCAGCAGCCAATTAGCATACACTCACTCAAATTCAGCTGGGATGTTGAGTGACACCAGTGAATGAACGCTATGCCATGGAGGCTGCCTATACCGTCCAGCAGTCTCGACACATCACTGCCAAATTGACAGGTGAGCTTCTCCCACAGAATGGGAGTAATGATGATATACTGTATAAAGCAGGAGAAGCACACAACACACACCAGCAGCCACATGGTTTTTACATGGTTAGAGTGGATTGAGGCTAATCTTTCAGTATTTTATCCTCTGCACGACCAAAGCCTTTCACACTACATGTGGCTGTATCGCTGGCGGTCCTGAGGTTTAGCAGCCTCTATTAAGAATTCTGTTTGACTTCTCTGTTTATTTCATGTAAGGGCCAGTACCACTTAACAGGCACTGGTCATTTGTTCAGGCTGAGATTCAGTTGGCACCATCCGTCATTCAAATAAGGTTAGATTTTAAACTGCGCCAAGTCCTGCACCACCTGGAAGGCTGCCATTATTATATGTATTTAAAAAATTCAGGTTACGCCTCAACGGCAAACACCGCAACAGACACTCGGCACCAAACACCAGCCAACCACGGCGCCGTTTTCAGCAATCAGTGCACCAGAGGGTAGTACAGTGCCCTACTGTGTGTGTGTGTCTGTGTCGGGGGGGCGGTGCTCTGAAGACTCTTCAGCTAAGATGAACCAAGACATCCATTTCAATAACTAGTTTTAACACAGACAGAGCAGAAAAGTGTGCACACTCATTCATCTGCTAATGCTTTTTTTAATTTTTATTTTACATTAGCCCAGTATTAGCTGACAGCTGTTGGCTAACATTAACTATCCAGCAGGTGGGGATACATTCAGGTTTAGTTGACTCCTGTGGCTACATTTCTTGTAACCAGATATGATGCTGCATCACGAAACACAAATTGAGAGCGTAGATCAGCTTACAGTCTTTTACCATTATCTGTCCCTGTCATAGATGCGACTGTTAAATTTGCCAGGAGTTAACTGTTGGCAGCTAGACACCTGGAGTCACAACTATTCACATCTCAGTGTACAGAACTTTTGTGTCTCAAGGCAGCAATTTTTGCTCGCTTTCATCTACATTACTTTTTGACTTTAGGCACATTGTAATAACTCAGTTTTCAAAATGCTGACACTTTACAAATTGTGTAAAATTCTAATTACTTTAATTCAATGTGTTGCCCTATGTGCACCAGACCATGTGGACCTTTGTGTGGCTTTTGTGTGAGTGTGTATGGAGGATTTTCTGCACCAAAAGGTATGTGACTGAGGAGGGGATATTGACTCAACTTTTTACTTGCTAAGACCACATTTACATATACTTCACAGGCTCTAATGGTGTTCTAGTGCACTTGGCATCAATTTGTTGTAAAAAGCATGCAGCACTGTAAAATCCAGTCTATGCAAAACATACTTAAGCTTTATTTTCTTGTATATTATAATGCATGCGCATAGAGACACACAAGTTGTATGTGCACGACCACACACATTTGCTCAATTATGAAAATGTACACACACAAGCACAACTCCAAAAACAACTGTTGGCTGACTCCCATGCAACCTTCCTCCCCTCTCTCTCTTTCACACCCACACCCACACAAACACACAAAATTCTCGAGCACACAAATAAATCTAATTAATATGCAAAGTATGTACTGCACTAAAACACTGGGGTTGAGCTAATCAAATGGTAATGATTTTCTCTAGCAAAACTAATTATAAATTCTTCAACTCCAGTCATTCAATAACATAGCTATTAAATCATAATAGCAGAGGCAGAGTCCTATTGATATTTTCCTCACATAAGGAGAAACATGTTCTCTTGTAAGAGATGAACCTTTGAAGCTGGTCTTTGAGGCTGAACTTCAAAGAAGGGATTGGGGCTAAATGATGAAGGTGGTGAGTTGAGGAGAGTGCTCCAACAGGGGAAAAACACTGAGACACTGATACAGACATGCATGCAAACATACAAACAATCATGTACCATACATATAGATACAAAATGTGCACAAAACAATATATATCTGCATAAGTAAAATTTTGCACATGAGGCTATAGTCACATATACACACATGCTGATTGTATCAGTTGTGGAAATTCTGTACAAATACAGTATTCCTACTTCTTTAAATCAGCTGCCATGGATCTTTGCACCGTGAGAACATACTGCAGGCCTAAAGTGACAGGCCAAAGTTTGACTTATCATCTGATTAAAGTAAACTGGACTCACAGCATACTGTTTTTCAAGTAGGAAAAACTAGAATTTTATTGTTGTCCAAAAATAATGCAAAAGAATAAAAGAACAGATGCCTAGTCTAGTTTATTCTGAAACAGTGCTGAGAGGAATAAGCTACACTGGCCATATTTATTGTAAGCAATGAATATACTGAATATATTCTCCTAAATGGAACAGTATGGGTCATTTACAGATTTGTTTTTAAAAGTCTACACTTTTTTTAAAGATATTTCCCCTCTCTCCCAAGGGCCTTTATTCATTTTACTGATGGGTGATCCTAGCCATTTAAATCTCCCGGGGTTATTCAGGTGAAAGTCATTAAGGTAAGATGGCAGCCATGTGAAAGTCATCAGAGTCACCGGAATCAAGGTGTGAACTGAAGTGAAATCACATGAGAAGGGGTGTCAGGACAGCAACGGAGGTAGAAGACGAAAGGTGAGGTTTTTCTCTGGTTTGGCATACACTCATATAGCCACTTTTACACATTTTTTCAACTTATCCATCCTGTCTGTGTATCCATAGTAGCAAATATATATATAAAGTTAAGAGAGAAGGCATTTGATATGTAATAGAGGAGGAAATTGGCTGATCAGTACCTTACCAGTTGTGCCTTCTGAAAACATCCTGAATTAGCTACCTACATTGTTAACATAACACCTCTTTCCAGTTGGTTTTCACACCAATTTACATTTCCTACGATAGCCAGTTCTAAATGTGGTGCCAATTATCAGATACAGTTTAAATGGCAGTGGTACCAGAGATGCATAAATGAACATACTGTATGTAATAGGAAGTTGAAATTAATTTTTTTGGGTATTTGGCATCACAGTTGCCTCACTCCAGAAGGTTCGAGTCCCAGTTTGCCTGCATGTACTCCGGCTTTCTCCCACAGTCCAAAGACATGCAGGTAGGTAAGTGTAGGTGTGCATGTGAGTGTGCCTGGTCATTTGTCTCTATGTGCCAGCCCTGTGATCTGTCCAGGGTGTACCCCGCCCAGTGACAGCTGGGATCGGGCCCAGCCCCCCGTGACCCTTAAGGATCAGACAACAACAACAACAACAACAACAGACAGACAGACAGACAGATAGATAGATAGATAGAGATATAGGAAGGTTAGAGGTAAAGGAAACTATTAATACAATGCATCCACAGGACTCATATTGCTGATGTAGCCACTGGTTCTAATGGATCATTGATGCATCATTAGCTACACACATTATTTACACACACACACACACACACACACACACACACACACACACACATTTTGGTAGATAATGGTCATTTATCTGAACAGCTAGGCACAGATTTTATTATTAGCAAGTACATCTTATGCCAAGTTCAGACTGTGCAATCAGCCCAGAAGAGGCCTGATCCAAACAGATGGGGTGGGGTGGGTGGGTGGTGGGGGTTGCATGAAAATGAGTGCCAGGTCCTTTAGTCCTTGTTGTTTGTCATAGTGGACAACATCTGGGGTGCCTCACGACATCTCATCAAAAAGACGAGCATATCAGATTTTTTTTCTTTCTCCTGTTTTGGCAAGGTCTGTAACATGTCTCCTAGCACTGGCCAATAGGAGCACAGAGGACTGGTGAAAAGAGAGATTATGTTTTATGTTCATTTCATCCTTTACATTTGTATTTGCAGTATTTAGAAGAAATGGGAGCAGCATATGTCCACTGTTTTGATCATAACGAGCAAAATGAACTATTGAACAGCTCACTTCCTGTTTTTTCATCAGATTAACTTGCATTTCACATCCAAACAGACATTTATTGTTCTTGTCTCAGCGCAGTCTGGCGCACCTTCATCACTTGACCCTGTAAAATAAAACTCTACAGCCTTTTGTCTGATGGAACATGTTGCAATCATCTCTCCCCATCCATTGCTTATTTCCTGCTGATGTCTGGAGTTTTCAAACTGTTTTTTCTTCTTCCCCCTGAACAAAGAAATCAATGCACACGCAGGCCTCCCTAATGCTCTCAAAACCATTTAAATTGGTCTCAAGCAGATAGAGATGGTAAAACACATGTTTCTTGGGGGAGTTTCCATCTGTTTTTTATTCTTCACTATTGTTTGTCTCTGTCTTTCTTTCTCCTCCCCTCACTCCCTTCCTTGTGTATGTCTGTGTTGTGCATTTGTGTGTAAGTGTTTGTGCTCATTCCCTTTATGCATTTATTCTCGCATATGTTACATCCTTGTGTTTGCAGTGCATTTCATATGTGCATTTTTGATTCCAACTTAGCACATTTGGCTGTTTGTGTAATTTCACAGTCAGCGCTCCCCCCTGGGCCTAGTTTGCACCTCACACTCGTAAGGGTTCTTGCCACTCACCTGCTTTTCACAGGTTTTTGTTTAGCCTTGTGAGCCTGTTAATTCTGCTGATGTAACTGATGCATGACTCCACCTTTACTCATTGCCAACAAAGTGCAGAAACTGAATAAATACAGCAGAGTGCTGGAGTAGTCTATACGATTTTACTCACAGCACTTTATAAGCTTTGGCATACAGTATAGTAGCTGGGCAAGCAATGGCAAAATTGAAAAAAAAAAAAAAATCAGTCTTGTAATCTAGCGTTTGAGTGTTGGTTGCATGAATACACAATTGGAAGTCGAGGCTCCTGTGCCATCTGTACTGCAGCACACTAAGAAAATAATCTATTTAATTTCCCTGGTGACCGCAGGTGCTATCATTTATCTCATCCACAGAGACTTCTAAAGTAGATAAATGCACTTCTTAGAATGAGATAAATCTACCTTACCATATGTGCCCCGCTGTGCTGCCTTATGGGAGGGGGGGGGGATTCCATGTTTGTGTTTCCTCTGCTATTTAATACTCAGATGCCAAAGTCTGCCCAGATGAATTCCATTTATCAGTTTTAGTGAGAAAGTGTAGCATGCAGGTGTGTAGGTACGAGCTTAGAAGCCTTTTTCAAAGCGCTGAGATAGAGCAGAGAGGAAACTACTGCTGTTGAACTGTGGCATGTTTGAAAGAACATCACATCCTGTTAAAGTTATACAGTTATATCTGTTCTCAAGGGGTAATAACCATATATGTAGTCTATCTACAGGATGCAAATGAAATATTGCACAGCTAATGTAATTTGACAACTTCCCAGTATGTGTGCTAGTCCATGTACTGTATGTTTGCATGTGCATGTGTATGATTCAGCAGCACGGCCGTAATGCTGCCCTGCGCTGTGTGCACACCCCCTGGGTTTCTCCTGCACAGAGTTGGCATTTTAATTCATGCTTGCGTGACTGTGCTAAGGACTCTCTGTCTGTTACCTCACCGCGGTTTATTTTCTCTGTCTTTATCTCCTCCTATTTTCCCTCCCTTTGCAGAACTCTTCTTCTTCATTCTCCCCCTTTTTTTTCCTTCTCTGCAGGGCTGTCAACATTCCTCACCCGGATAGCCCATATCCTGCTCCCCCCAGAGGACTCCCATCTCGCCTGCGGCTAACATCTATTGGTAATATTATCTACCTGGACTTGAGCCTTTGTGACCTCTCACCCCAGGGGACGTCGACATGCTGTATAACCAATCACGGGCCTCACTGGTCACGGGTGGCCACAGATGCTCGTGACAGTTCTGGCCTATAAGCTATAGCAGAATATGAGCCGATACATAATTCATAGAGTCAAGTCATATGGCCTTGAGCGATGCTGCTGAGAAAGTTAAGTGTAGAGAGCAGCCAACCAGGAGGAGGTCTGTGTGCAGCTGCCTGTGCAACAGTTTGCTTGTCATAAGATTCGATCTAGGAGCTAATTGAACTTGACGTCAGTTGAGAGTGCATCATGGTGTGCACTGAAAAGCAGCGGGATCGCTCTGAGTCTGAGCTTAATGTTCCTAAAATGAGAAGTGCTTTTTAAAAATGGCTGCTCTAAGGGATCTTCAGTTGGTCTCCAGGTAGGGTGTGTGTGTACGTGGAGGTAGATTTGGCTGTCACACACATATAAAAGTGTTATTTTTTGTTTGTTTGTTTGTTTTATTGGCATCAGGTTGCATTCTGTTTGCCTCCATTTTACACACCTTCCAACCCACAGTCCAACACATGCACATAAACACACACCTACGCACTGCGCTGCGAGCAAAATCATCAACACAGTGTGAAACATGGGTAAGCAAAATAGCTGGACGGAAAAAAGAAGTGCAAGATGCAGAAATGAAGCTGAATGGTGAGTGGACAGGGGGCTCCAGAGAGGGCACCGAGTTTTTGTGCATCTCCCTAACCAGTGGGCGGACTGAGCAGGTTGAGAAGATGAAGAAATTATTAAAATGTGCCACGGCCACAAAGTGCTCTTGGAGTAATTAAGTCTACAGCAGTTTGGCTCCAGCAGTTCCACACTGAGTGTGTAATGTATTTCAATAATGACAGCGCGATGGCAGCAAACTGGCTTGTCACACGCCTCTCTCCTGGGCTAACTCGTTACCAAGGACCACTTCTGATGGGGCGTGACTCGTCCTTCTGCTGCCTGCCAGCCATTTTCTTGGGGAAGGAGGGATGAGAACAGGGATGTGATTACAGAGAGAGAAACAGAGGGAGCAGCCTTTTTGTTTCCCTGTAGTTTCTCGTTGTTTGCTCAGGCATGCAGATGCACTTCTGTGCATATTCAGTGTTGATTATCATTTTGTATACGTATTTGGCGTGAGATTTCAAGTGCTTGTCATGAGGTGGTCATGAGCCATGGGTCAGTGCATATTCACGGAAGTTTACTCAGTCCACAGTGACATCCCCCATCCCCTCCCTGCTTACGGAGTGGGTTTTCAGCATCATCTCGGGCTCGGAGCCCATCCACTCGCTCAGCCACAATGGCTAATCCTGACACAGGCAGCAGCGGGCGCAGCAATCAGCACTCACGTCAAACATACGGAAAACCCGCTCAATTGCCTAAATGGAAACACAACACAATTTTGGAAACTGTCTGACTCACCAAAACATGTAAGGAGTACAGGTTTATAAAATCCTAGAGAGTATATTAGGAGCATCATCATGAGGGAAATTCACATGACAAGCAAACCCTAATATTGAATATCTATTGAAATATTAGCAGCTATATTCATGTTATAGCTCAGTGACACCTATATGCAAGGGCAGAAGATATTATCTTACATTAGATTCATAGGTCAACGTTATTACTATCATTTGTAATCGTACGATCACTTGACCTCCTCTGGTGTGATCTCTATAAATCTGCCCTTTCCTCATATCCTGGAGAAAGAGTTGCCAGCTCTGTTCACAATCATCTGTCAGTATTGAGTGGCTGGCAGAAATGTATCAGCCAATGAAACATTGGGCACAAGGATAAGTCATGTGTCCATTTTTTTGCCCCTATGTGTCCCTTGCAGTGAGATATGGAGCGTGCAGATGAATATCCAGTCCATGAGGGCAGGACTCGAGTTGGTCTTTGTTTCTAGCCCAGTATGAAAGAAACAGTAAACTGTGGAACGCAGCTTCCATTTGACACATGCCATTATGCATTTTACACCTGACCCATTCCACACTGGAAAGTGTCTACTGAATGGTTGCTCATTTCAGCCAACAGCCAGGTACGCATATAAATGGATTTTCTTAGAAATCACCCAGTTTTAGATATTGTATAGATTCTTCATAGACACCATGATTTAAATTTTGTTTTCTATACCGCACCATCAGAAAGTTCGCGCATTTATAAAGTGCCTCAATAAGTACTGGACACATATTTCGGGATTAGTAGCAGCCATATTCACCTGCTGTCTTAGGCCTTAACCTTAAGGTGTATGTTACATAAGACTAGATGACATCTAGAGTTACCCCAAATGTGCCAGTTGCTCCTGGCCTAAGAAGCTGACAATATCATGCACCCTGGATGCAGTGGCATCCATTTTTAAGTTCTGTTAATCAGTAGGTTGCCTGATAGTCTTATGACTGACATGCTGCACCAGTACACGCTGGACCTGTCTCCTGAAATCATTCACTAGAATGTCTGTTATATACAACTAAAGCAATTTTAAATAGATGTTTGAAAATTTGAGAGAAAAAGCTTAACTCACTTTCAACTCATTTCGCGAGTAATGTAAATGAATTGAGGAAAAACTCTTAATGTAGTCTTTTAATAGCAGAAAAGAAGATGTGAATTGTCTTGCCATCCTACAGAGCCACAGTTAATATGAATAAAAGACTATTAGGATTGATGGTAGCTACTGGTGCTCTTTTTTCTATAGGAAGCCTTCTGTCTTCAAAAGGAGTATCCCTTTAATTGCACAGAGTCAGCATGGCCAGCACCTGCTGGGTCCATTGATCAGTGATACTTACCTCCTCTTGTAAACTTAGGAGTGTATGCAATTTTACATTCTGTATACCATTTGTGATGCTATTAATCGGAGTGCTTTTATTACAGCCGGTGGTTATACTGTTATGATAGCTCCAATTTCAATGGCAGGCTGGTGTCAGTTGCAAATATCACAGCTAAGTGGAATGCTTCATTTCCTAAAATGTTTTGGATCATTACTTAATAGATGTATAACTGTCTGAATTCAGAGCCACATGCTGTTCTTGTAGAGCAGAAAAAGGATATGAAGAAGATTCAAAGACAGATGATTTGATACAATGGACCGCTTGACGGGAAGCTAAGGACAACCTTGCTGAGAGGCCGCTTGTCTCAGTGGTGCGTGATTGAAACCGGATGGTTCTAATGCTGGTCGACAGAGTTCACAGGACAGTAATATGATGGAGATTAGTGGGCTTCATTAGGATCTGCATCACTGAAAAAGACTTTTTACCCAAAGAAAGCTTCCAGAGAGGCAGCCGTGAGCCTGTGTCAGAGCAGATAGGAGGAACCTAGGGACAGATGATTGCCAAGCATTAACGCTCTGCTTAGAGGCGGTGCATGACGCGCTGCTTTCAAAGACATCATCTGCTCCGATTGAATGAGCTGGCTTTTTGTGCGCTGAAGTTGGTAACATTCAAGTTAAAGTGCACCGATGCAATACAATTAGATTTTAGCCCATCAGAATTTTGTATATTCGGAATGGGTCCTCTGCATTCAACCTATTTCCATAGTGGTAGCTAATTTTGGTCTACAGAGAGGTTAAACTAAGCGCCATGGCCAAAGTAATGGCATACAGTAGGTCCCTTTACATGAGGACACACAGGAGGGGTATTTTCAATGAATGTATTCATTGCTTCAAAAAGTCATTTAATAGTAAACACGTCCTCATAGCTCGTGGAGCCTGGCACCCCAAGTCTTTGGAAACTAGTTTAAAATTAAATAAGTTTATAATGATATGTTACATTACAGTAGCATGTTAATTGATAATCTGAGTCACCTGCCATTTTCCGACCCCTGCACACCAAGACATGGTGTATCTTTGTTAGCAGTAGTGTTAACGCTTAAGCACAGCCCATATGTAGATAGGGTAATTCACCTGGCAGTAATGTTTATATCAGATTTGCCCTGGATTTGTTGCAGATGGTTCAATATAATTGCTCGCGTTCTCAGAATGCACCAGCAGTGTTCGGCAGCCACAGGAAACACTCAGCGCAATACGATAGCAAAAGTCACAGGTTGCCTAAGCCATGAAAAAACCAGGAGAAAATGACAAGAACTGGAAAATAGCTTGCTGATTTATAAAGGTTGGTGTGAGGGATGTGGCATGTAAAAGTACTGCCTTTAAGTTTGATCAGTCTTTTATGTTGCTGAAGGGAATTAGCTTCTTGCTCTGGAGCCAAGCTGTCACACATAAAAGTTATCATGTCTTGAGCTATGGAAACGGAAAAGACTTCTTTTGCTTAATCTCTTGCCAGAAAAATGACATCAAAAAAAGGTGCAGTGATATTTAAAATCTATGTTTTGCAAACCTTTAGCAGATAAACCATAAAAAAATCTTAGTGTAAATGTGTGTATGTCTTATGTTGGTACTGAGAATTTGTTTCATGGTCAGAAACCTTAACTGTATTATCATCCTGGACATTCAGTTTGATTAAAAATATCAGTAACAGTGACAGACAGTTGTCAGTGTGACAGCTCTAATTTGGGAATTGCGTCTCAGTCCTAAAATGACTCCTCCCAGCACCCTCTCCAAGGTTTTTAAGAACAGATAACGCTTCACTACATAACACCATACTTAATTGACCTTAGGCCTTGAAGCCCGTCCAGTTAAACTGCTGGCCAGGTTATGCGGAAGAGTTTCAGCCTGGGGAGAATGAAGGTTTTTGTTGTTTTGTATATTCTCATATTTCATTGAGAGGTGCAGTTATTTTGTAAGAGAGATTTTGTCCGATGTATAAACAACATCCTTGATCTGTTGGGGTTAAATGCTTTGGTGAAGATCTTATGGAGATAAGTACCTTGCCTTTTTTCATGCCCACATTTTTTGCTCTCTTGCTCTTTTAAACTACAGTACATATCATAGATTAATATTATACAATACTTATGGAAGGAATCAGTTCAGTATTATTGTAATTGAAATGTCAACTTAAAATGTTGTTCTGACATACTGTGGTAAAGGAGAAATTTAGATGGAGAGACACCAACACTACTAGACTACCCTCCTGGTGTGGTGGAAGATGGATGGAGAGAGGAGGGGAGAGAGACAGAGAGACAAAGCCAGCTATATGATCTGCCTTTCTTTGAATAAAAGCCTACTGTGTTTCTCTTAAGATGAGTGTTGCTTCTGAGCATCAAGGCCAGTTGATGGTCTTATATTTAGGTACAGTGTATGGAGGTGGAAGGAAACCAGCTTTCCAATGAGCAAAATTATTAATGTGTGTACTTATGTTTGATGCAATCTAACAAATATTTGGGATCTGATGTAATAATTCTAACTAGTTTCTTACTGTTCTGCTTAAAAGCCTTAAATTGAAATGACTGTTGTCTAGAGCTACAGGAAAGACACACTGGTTTCAGACTCAGATAACAGGCCTCAAAAGGCAAGTCAGTGTATACAGTCTTTTTGATCAACTCAGGCTAACAGCCAATAAACAGGGTTAGAATCTGCAACAAACTAGCTGACCAGCTGTAAGTAGTACAAAAACAGACAGAAACTATAGGCAACACATGTCTGGCAAGGAGGAACTGTTAATGTGGGGAGAATATACGCCAACACTGATGTCTAATAGGAGAAAAATATATGTGACTGGTCAGGTGATAAGGTGAGGGTGGGAAATACACTTAGGACAACTGGTGGGCAGGGGTGAAATGTGATTAGGAGGCCCAGTGTGTAGAGCACGAAATTCAGCTGTTGAAAGCGCGTGGAGGGTAGTACATGCGTATGAGAACAACTGAAAAAACTTGAGGTGGCAGAGAGAAAAGAAGTGAGAGAAACAGGTGTTATTACACAGCAAAAACATCCCTATACTTGAAATGCACATAAACATACACACACCACAAACTGCATGGTTATTGCAACCCACCCCGCCTCTCTGCTTTTTAAAAAGCCAGTTGCTCTCATCTGATTAGAATAACCTGTTTGGCATCAGCAAGTGCTATCCTTCAAGAAGATCACAGTGCAAGAGAACAAAGAAATATAACTGTGTGTTACAGGTGTGGCAGGAGGACAAAACGTGTTCCACTAATAAACTGGAAAATACAGAAAAATAAGTGAGGAATGTAATAACATTTGAGTGCATGTAGAGATAAACAAAACAAAGATTTAAATTTTCCCCATCTTCACCCTTTATCTGAGAAACAAACAAAACACAGATTTCTTCCAAAATGATTGTCTTTAAGTGAGATTTTTAAAAAAAAGAAATTGAATCACACTTCTTTCTAACAGTGTAGTTTCTCAGCCCCAATAGCAATTTGAAAGTTTGGCCCAGGGAGAATAAAGTAATATAACACAGTTTTGCTGAAGTTGCACAATACATCCAATTCTTTCCACTGTCTAAGAAGCCACATCAAACCCCATTACTATTTTTATAACTGCAACAGCAGCAGCAGCAGCAGCAGTCATGTGTTTCACCAGGGACTGGCTCAGCTCAACATGTTGGCGGTGGGGTGGGGGGACGATGACTCTATTAAAAGTTTGAGTTGGAAATGATATGAAATTGATGTCCAGAAACCCAAAAACTGTGACTTGTGCTTTCATTGTCCTTGGTGATAGATTATTCTTTTCAAGATATTCACAGGAGAGGGTCCTTGTTTGATTTATTGACTAGTAATGAGAGACTAATTTACTCAGTCTGCATCAAGACCACCTCATCTCACTAATTATCACTTCAGAAAGGCGAATTGGCTTTGAGCTGTGGAGGCAGAAAACACTTAAAAGACAATCTGATTTACATGAATAAGGACTGGATCTTACAGCACAGTGTCAGTTCTCATTACAAAACCAATCAAAACCAAAACCACTGTCAGACTGACGCAGCTGAATGTGCGTCATCTGACTTGGCCTTGTGATCCTCCTCCCAACTAGGGGTCAAATGCTGGTTGAACGCCCAGTAGCTCAGTGCACTCATGCAGTAGGAAGATGTGAATATGCTCTAAATAAAGATGACACTAAAATAAAAAACTGTGGTTCAGTGTTTCCTGGCTCACACTGAGCTAATGCTTATCGTCTTAAATGATAATAGCAGATGGAAGTATTACTTCCTGTTTGTTTATCCTCAATATACAAAAGATAGAGAACTGGAAAGATAGAAGAAAAACATGTAAATACAGTGTTTTGGTTTGATGTAATTATTGGGAGGAAAGTTTAAGTTTTTCATGATTTTTTTATTCCTGAAACCTTGTACCTGAAGCTCAGAATGAACACTGCACACTGCTTGATAAAGTAGGTTGTCACTGAGCATACCTCCTCCTTGATCAATCTCTCACCAGCCCTGCATTTGCTATAAGACATAATTGATTGGTTTGTGCTTGGTATAACAAAGACATTCCCAGCAGGGAGATGGAATAATTAATACAAGCAGATCAATCCATTGATTGTGTTTGCTTCAGGTTTAGAAAGAAGCTGTTTTGTGCAGGTCATCAGGGCCTAGTGGGATAACAGCAATGTGAGCACCTTATCATTAGCAGCAGTGTAATGATACACCATACAGCGCTCACAGTTTGCTACGCCTACAATATCTTTTACAGAGTTGGATTATAAAACTCATCATACAGAAACCCTCATTTATCGCTTTGGCATAAAACGTTGGCATAAAACTGATTCTTAGTTTAATAATTGCTGCTTTTACAAAAATGCTTTTACAGGTTTTAGTGTGAATTGCAATAAAATGTTATCTTTATAAGCTGATTGTGATGTGTTTTTCAGGCCCACAAAGCACATTGTAACTTTTTGGTAGTAAAAGTATTAGTACTGGTAGTGCTGTGGTGATGGGTACAGCTGTAGTAGAATTAATACTGCAGCAGTGGTGGAAGCAGCACTATTAGTAACAGTCAACAACATCATAGTAGTGGTAGTAATATCAGTAATAGTGGCATTGACAGCAGTAGGATTACTTGCAAATAAGTAGCTGTGGTGGCAGTAAAATCATGTGGTAGCAGCATTACAAGCACATTAGACTCAGTTTTGGCAGCAGTGGTGGTGAGGTGATTCTGTGTGTATGATAAGTGCTCTCCCAGGGAACATTCTTTTCCAGGAATATGGGGCTGTGTGCGTGTGTGTACAGGTCAGTTCTGTTTGTTTAACCTAGTCAGCTACCACTCTAGGCCAATGGTCAGTGTTTGTGTGTGTATGTGTGTGGTTGTTTGACAGGGACATGATGATGCAGAAAAAATGTTAAACACCAGGGCTGAACTGTCAACCTGTCTATAAACCTAGCAGTAAACAGTATTCAGTACTTATCCTGTATAGCTACATCCACCAATGGCATCTAACAGGAAGTCCAGTATCTTTAACTGCTCATACTTTAATTAATCAGGATAAACCCTTCTGAACTTGCTATATATTGTCGTTTATCATTTTCTGGATAAATGTGACAGTCTGTTGTAATACAGAGTTCAGGTCACTCAGGCCAGTTACACATGAAAATCACTAATTGTGCTCGAAATATGGCACAGGTTCTTTTTTCAGAGTGATTTCCATTTAACTTACATGTAACACATTTCAAAGTAACCCAAACCCTCCTCTTAAGATGAAACCATTTGACACGCATGACTGAACAGTGGACAGTCAAAAAGAACAACAAAAATTTAAATAAGAAATGTAGTACATTGCAACAATTGTCTTGATTGATTTGTTACTATAGTAACCCAGAAAGTCAGGCTGGCTTGAAATTGAAAAAGACAGCTGGGCTAATTAGCTAGTGCAGAGGTTCAGCACAAGATACAGCACAAGAACCAACGGTGAGAGCATCAGAAACACAGCTTTTATGTTATGGTTAGTTGAGCTAATAGTTGCCTGCTCAAACATTCAGCACACAGAGCAGTTTCCTTTCATTTCTGTTTTGGTTTCCTGAGAAAAAGATCTGGCTTGAAGATGTTAGAAGGTCCATTCTCTTCACCAGTTAGCTGTTCATTTAGCCTCTCTGCCATTTTCAGTTCAATTCTAGAATATACTGGCAGTTTAAAGATCAGAGCAATAAGTTAAGGCAGATTCAGTGGCAAAATTAGGTTTTAAGTTGACAGATTTAGAAAGCCTCAATTAAGCTTCAGTTTTCATAATTTAAAGATCTAACAAGAAAACAGAAATAGACAGGATGGAAGTATCCTCAAAACAAAAGAGACTGTTGTAACTGATAGCAGCATGGTGCTGCTGAGACTGCTACATTTAAGGATGTGCTGCTGCTTACTGCTTAGACACTGACACAGCAAGATGCTTGATAGAAGCACACACAGAACAATACTGCAGATCTTGTCCATCAGCAGGCCTGTGTGCTGCCTGTCATTGTGTGATTGAACAAAACATGGAGACACATGTACAGTGTGGGAACATTTTGCCCTGATTATCATTTAGTTTTGGTACAAGGAATATTATGACACATTAAAAAAAGGGGTCAAGGACATTTAAAAAAAGAAACAAATAGCTACCATGTTGGAAACACAATAGCGCAATTATGGATTGGGCTGTTAAGAGCAGGGTGCGCCTGTTGTTAATTCATTATGTAAGAGCAGTAAGGCAGACAGGCAGGCTTGCCAGCTGATAGGTTAGCTGAGCTTCTCCTGTTTCACTGTGCAGATGCCGACCGCGAGTCTTCTTTAAAGTTTACTTGAGGTGGTGAATATCACATATCAACACTCGACACCAGCTGCTGTGCACTCTGGGAATTCCAGTGGGGAGGCCTAGTAGGTCAGGTCCAGTCAGATTTATTCAGAAATGCTTTATTCAATCAGCTGAGTCAAAAATGTTTTACAGAGCATGTAAGGGAAGTGTATTTGTAACAGAACCTTTCAGACTATGAAACCATTCAGTTTTATATGCACACAAGGTGTGAAACTATATTAAAATAACCTGTGGAAATAAAAGGCATATCTTTTACAAACAGTGCCCCCAAATAGAAATTTGCATGATATGATATTGACAGATCTGCTGAAAGAATTCACTGTAAATGAAAGATGCATGTTTTGATGGTTAAAAATGGTAAATTTTGTCTTGTGTTTTGTTTTTGGTGACTAACCCTGCTGCTGTGGCATATATTTGACACATCAGTGACACCTGTCAGAAATGATTCCTCAGTGATGGGAAAGTGTGTGTGTTTGTGTGTTTGTGCATGCAGTAGAAAGAAACAGTTTATCTGCACAGACAAATTCCTCACAGTGTATAAAATCTGTCCATTGATCAGTTATGTCATTTTTCTACTAACTTAATCTGTAAAGACACTAAAAAGTTCAGCGTGTCTGTAACCATAGAAAGATTCTGTAGTTCTGTGATAAAATGTAGAATAGTAGTATCATTAAAAATAGACCACATTGCTTCACTGGTCAGTTTGAAATCTCTTTAGTTTATATTCTCAACCCCATCAGTTCAATGATCTCATGCAATGAAAACCAGCTCAGCTACTTTCTAATTTGTGAATGTGTTGAAATCAGCCGGACGCAGTGATACCTCCTGATTACTGTTGCATAAGGTGCTAACCCGACACAAGTCTAATCCAAGCTCAGGCCATTCAGCCTGGTGAGCTGCTGAGGCCTTCAGCCACAACTAATCTGATGTATAGTTTGTGTATAGTTTGTTATTGATTCATCATTCTTGCAGTGCTCTGTGCAGGTGGTCGTCTGTCCCTGTTTGTACTGCGCCACATAATCACAGTAGTGAGGAATGATGAATATTTACATTCATAAAACTTACTTCTGCTGTCACACAAAATGACTTCATCGACAAGATTATGCAGAAGGTTTCATCTTTCAGGAAGACTCCGTAAAGTTGTTGTTTTGTGAGCCTCATAAGTCATGAAACATGTTTAGCTGAATAGAGACTGCAGGGTGGTCTTGATGGATAGGATGGTTATCATACTTCTGTTAACAAACAGCAATTCCCTGCAGTCAGTTGTCCTACAGCAGCTGCTCTCACAGATACAGATGGTCAGTCGTTCTGCTCTTCCAGCGTTGACATTGTAATCAAATAGCCTGGATCTTAATCTGAGTCTGTTACAGTCATATCGTAGGAGTCAGAACGTTTGGCAGTGCAGGCTGCATGCTGGGCATTTTTGAATGCCACTTTGAAAATCTCTCAGTTGATGAAGAGCATGACTGCATTTCATCTTAGTGCTGCAAAGTCCTGGATACAAGTGCAAAATACTAAATATATACTAAATAAGGCTCTTCTGTCATGTATGATTATGTTACTCTTTCAATAAGATCTCAGTGGAAAATCTGTTTTAGTGCAGTTTGACTACATTCATGTTTTGAACTTGTTTTTTAAATACCATGTTTTGTTTGAGTGCCGGCTGTGAAAAAGGCCACTCAGTGAGGAGAGACAGTAGCTTCTGCAGTTCATATTAACCACAGTTATCTGTGTTATCATAGCAGCTGCTGTTATTTACAAGGAAACAAGGCAACAAAGCATTTTGGCATGTATGATGAGGGCACATATTTTGAGAGTGCCTCCCTCTTTATATGCACACACACACACAGACACACACACAGACACGTCTATGGCTCATACCCTCAGGCCATGATGCAGTCCAGATTAGCTCTGGATGGGAGCATGAATCATGCCTGGATATGTTTGTGACTGCAGAGGAACAAAAAAATAAGCCCACAGCCACACAGCCGTGGAACAATATAATATACAAAACAGAGAAAGATGGTGATTGGAGAATATGGATTTAAAAAAAATCTACATTTCAAGAATACTGATTCTGTGGACAAACATTCAGGAAACATATCACACTGTCTTTTTATGATAGACATAATGAATGATTTATGAGGAACAACCCTCTACAGAACATGGTCATTATGTGCAATGTTGGGGCAGCGAACATCGTGCTGTATTGCAGTGAACATTTTCTATCGCTGTACTTGCACTAATGGAACATTTAAGATGTCAGCAGCTGCAGTGTGTCTCACATTATTGTTGCCACTTCACAACGTGACACACACGCTTTCTGTTTTGACAGAGCTGAACATGGAGTACAATCCGTCGGACCATCCGCGGGCCAGCACCATATTCCTCAGCAAATCCCAGAATGATGGTAAGTGTCTTTTTTCAAAGGAACTGACTGATTTAAAACTCATCAGTGTCACAAAGTTGTTCTGAGTAAGAGCCATTTGCCGTAGTTTGACATACTACACTCACGTAGTCAGCGTGCATCACACAGCTGGGATTTTCCGTGGAGAAATACAGTATGTACGAACTCTGATCTCAGAGCTGTGTCTTTGTGGCTAGCTGATGTCTGCAAATTTATGCATTTGCCTTGAGGCATCTGACTGAGAGCTTCAGCATCCTGTCTGGGGGGGTCATACTGTGACAGAGGAAATATTAACATGTTTCTATGAGCCATCATCACCACCACAGCATGAGATCATTGTTTGTCTTAAAGGCCCAAGGAAAAAACAGCAAGACAATACTGGCTTTGTGATATTGAAGTAGATGAAAACTGCATCTGATAAATGCTTTTTAAATTTAATCCTTCACATTTTACACTTATGGAGATTAGATACTGTATTGCGTCACTGTATTTCAATAATATTATTTTTACACAAGCTTATGGACTTTGTCATTCAGAGACTTTGTTTGTGCCATGTGAAGGATATTCATAGTCTGACGTGGGGATGATAAACAAATGAACATTACATTTTTTGTGATTATCCCTGCATTTGCAATATTTAGTCTTGTCCTGGGGGAATAGTCACAGACTGGCTGATCCAGCCTCCCTCTTACTTTTGGCTTTAAAGGATAAGGCTCATGTTATTTTAACCTTTTTTATGATTTATCTACAAATCCTGAAGAAACTAAACCAACAGTAAAATAATCCTTCTAGCAAATATTGTCTGTATAGTCACAGCCTTTATGCCAGTGTGGTCCATAAACGCCTGAGTAAATAGTATGAGTCCAGCTCTCCAGCATTTTACCTGAAGCAAAGCAAAAATGTGAGAGAATGACTTAAATGTAATTTTGTGAAGCAGAGATGTTTTTTGTCCTCTACTCTTATGTGTAATTTCTCCACCCCTCTCATTTATCTTGTGACCCCCAGGTGGGTCCTGGCAACCAGGCTGAAAGTCACTGCTGTAGTTCATTTCACAAACAAAGGAGCAGACACAGAGAAATATGTAGCAGTCATCAGAACTGACGTTGCCAGTGCTAGTGGGCATCTTAATTTTGTGCTTCACCCCAAAATGTTGGTGTGTAACATGTATTGAATTAGCAAAGGTTGATAACTACTGCTGAGGTGCAGCATCTTTGAAAAGTGTCTGCCATTGTCACTTTATGGAAATCAATGATTCTGCTGTAAATGGAATAAGGTTTTTGGTTCCTCTTTTTTCAGAAGTGCCTTACAGGAATGGTGAGTTGTCGTGAGTGTGACTTTGTCTCCCTCTAGTGGTGTAACAGCACATCTTCTTCTCCCTGCTGAAACTCTCTTGGTCTCTTGCTCTCTTGTTCATTTCTACTCCAGCTTTCTTTAACTGTCACTCCTTAACAGTTGTAACCAAATGCTTTTTTTCTTTTTTTTTGTGAGTTGCAATTAACATTGTAAAGTGTGTTTTGCTTCTGGTGATAACAGTGTGTGCTTCTGATTGATAACTTTTGTATTTGTCTTTCTTCTGCTGTCAGTGGAGAATAAATAAGGTTTATTGACAAACCTGTCTTTTTGTCTGTAGTGCAAGAAAAACGAAAGAGCCTCTTCATCAATAATGTGAGTGTGAAATGTTTCTGTTTCTCTCCACAAATCTAATCCATGTTATTTCACAGTTGTCACTTTTTATTCAAATGGCCCTTTAAACCACAGATTCACCAGTGATTCCTTGCTTTCAGTAAAAATCAGCAGGTGTTTGCATTATTTTGAATTAACTACATACTGTATACAAAGAAAGCTGAAAATGTAAGCCATCACGTCCTTAGGCCGCCTGCGCATGATACCCTGGCATGCTTTATGTGGGTCATACAAAAACATGTACACTCTAATAACAGTCACTGCGTGTGTTTGTGTGTGTGTGTGTGTTGTGTGTGTTTATAGCATGGAACGTTTAGGCGGAAATACAGCTCCTGCTCCACCATCTTCCTAGACGACAACACAGTCAGCCAGCCCAACCTCAAATACACCATCAAATGGTTAGAACATGAATGCAGCATACAAACAGCACAACAGAAAAAAACATGATTTTTCTGTCCTATTTCCTTTTCATTCATACAAAACATGGTTATTTTGTCTTTTTACAGTGTAGCACTGGCAATTTACTACCATATAAAAAACAGGTGAGAATTCTAAGCCATTTTCAGTAATTACATGTTTTTTTGTATTACTCCTGATGGAAACAGTGAAAATGTTATTATAAAAAAACAAAACACTTTTCAACTACAATGATCTGTAGCCATAAAAAAAAAAAAAAGTGGATTTTACACTGTGTCCACCAGTTTACACTATCCATTTTTGCTATTGCACTGAGCCTGTTTAATCTCTGGAAGCAATAAATGTAGCCTTAACTTACAGTATTATGAAGATTTTAAAGAAACAGTAAAATTGCATCAACCATGTAAGTGTTTTGTCTCATTCTAGGGACTCAGATGGAGGAATGCTGCTGGACATATTTGATGAAAAGCTTCACCCTCTCTCAGTAAGATTTCTGATTTCAGTTATTTTCTTATTTAATTTCCCTTTCCTCTCTGAAACACTTTAATCGTCTCTTAGTCTTCTCTGCTCCCACCCTCCATTCCTTCTCTTTTCTCTCCCTCTGCCATACCTTCTGTCTTTCTTTACTTTATCTCCCCCCCTTACCTTCCTCCTATCATTGTTAAATTCCCTGCTTTCCTTTTTATTTATTTTCTTTTGTCCCCCCCCTCTGCTTCCAACTTTTCTCAAAATTTCCTCTCCACATTTATATCCCCCCTGAACCCTACCTCCCATTCCTCCTGGCCATCACATCTTCCCTTCCTCTCTTGAACTTCTCTCTTCCCCTCCAGAAATCGGAGGTGCCGTTGGACTATGACCAACACGACCCAGAGCAGAAGCAGATCTACAGGTTCGTCAGGACATTGTTCAGTGCTGCTCAGCTCACCGCTGAGTGCGCCATCGTTACACTGGTAAGGTTTTTAACCTCCCTCATCCTCCTATTATTTTTGTGGACTATGCATTCATCCTGAGGCCAATATCCTGCAAGAAAAAAAAAAAATTAAAATAAATAAACAAGAAACAAAGTATTGCCAAGTTTTGTTTTTTTTTCAGAAAGTGTTCACACAGAAGTAAGGTGAGACCTGCTTTAAACCGTGTCCTCACACACACACACAAACACCGACAGTTTCTGTTTAGGCCCCAGGGGAAATTGCACCCTGATGTATTGAGACAAGCCAGGGATGTGTATAAATTGGTGATGTGACTGTGCATCCAAAAACCCATGTTGTCTGTGTATATTGGTGGGACTCAGAGACCACTGATGAATGTAGGATGTCTTAGAGGAAACACTGACTATACACCTCCTGACACCATGAAGTGGAGCATGAAAATAAATTAGCTAAACAGATAAGATCATCCACTTAGTTGAGAGCTTGTGCTGAGTTCCAGACTTGTAACCTTTGTTTTTTACAGCTTTTGAAAATGTTGTTGGTCTTTTTTTGTCTGTCTGAATCACTGTCTTTTGCTTTACATTCATGCTCAATTTGCAGTGATGTCTCCTTTATTTGTGTTGTTGTACAGGTCTACCTGGAGAGGCTCCTGACCTATGCAGAGATTGATATCTGTCCGGGGAACTGGAAGAGGATTGTTCTGGGTGCTATCCTGCTGGCCTCCAAGGTCTGGGATGATCAGG
This sequence comes from Lates japonicus, assembly GCA_033238685.1. Taxonomy (NCBI): domain Eukaryota; kingdom Metazoa; phylum Chordata; class Actinopteri; family Centropomidae; genus Lates; species Lates japonicus. The sequence continues at coordinate 55,461 of BRZM01001859.1, forward strand.
CTGTCTGGAACGTTGACTACTGCCAGATCCTTAAGGATATCACTGTGGAGGACATGTGAGTGTCAGGCGGATAGGGGGTGGGTTAAGTTGCTGGAATATTAGGTATTTGAACTAAAGCAAATACTAGCTTTTACATTTGTAATATTATTTTTCATGAAGAACTGTGAGGGACATCACTCTGCCCTCAAATGTTCAACAATGCCCAGCTTCTATAAATTGTTTGGATAAAAAGCATAGACTTGTGATGTTCTGTATCTCTAGAGTTTGTGAGTTTAAGGGGACATATCTTTATTTTGAAAGTCATCAGTTCTAAATCCTCTTAACAGGAATGAATTGGAGCGCCAGTTTCTGGAGCTGTTACAGTTCAACATCAATGTGCCGTCCAGTGTCTATGCCAAGTATTACTTTGACCTGCGATCACTCTCAGAGTCCAACAACCTCAGCTTCCCCCTGGAGCCGCTCAGCAGGGAGAAGGCCCAAAAGCTAGAGGTCAGAGGCTTCCATTAAGCAGTCCATCCATCCAATCTTTTATCTCTTTTTATGTGTCAATTTTCACCTGGATTTTCTCATTTTCTAGAAAAAAATGTATGCCCTGAGAATAATTGAAAAGATTCTATAAAAATATATACATAGTGGTAGCTGAACACAAGATTTCTCAGAAACAAACAAGTCTTCTTTGTGGATGCAGTTTGCCAGAAAAATGTGTATATAATTTTTATTTTGTTAGTAAAAACCCACCCCATGTCCTCTCTCCAGGCTATTTCCAGGCTTTGTGATGACAAGTACAAAGATGTACGGAGAGCTGCCAGGAAGCGTTCCGCAAGCATGGACAATCTATGTGGAATCAGATGGGTTCCTGCAATTCTCTCCTAACCACCAAGAAACTGCCATATGCTGAACACTGGCATCAGGCTACAGACACTAACCAGATGAAAGAACTCTACAAGCACAGATGGTTCTGTGCTGAGTTCAAGAACTTCAGTTTGGATACTCAGATAATACCAAGACATGGAGCTTAGTGGAACTGACTGAAACCTGAAATCAACCTCCGGACCTCACACCTTCAAACTGGAGGCAAGGAATTCCCACGAATTGTCAGTAGGTTTGGAAAATGCGGTGAGCTCCAGAGAGATTTCTAACTTAACCTGATGCCTTCACAGTGCCTCAACTCAGCAATGAAAGAGAGAAGGGAGTTCCTGGTTATTATGTCACCTGTGGAGAAAAATCAAGCTTTGGACCACAAAGAAAGTCTTGGATAAGACAGAGCCTTCAAACGTCTTTGGATGGCAGTGTGAACCTGCCTTAATGTAAACACTCTCTGCTCAGTTTTCTGGTTTTGTCTGACTAATCTGTTTTCAGGTTGTCTGTCCTGAAGATTTGACATAACCTGCCTTTCAGATGGCCCTGGAACATTACAGTGAAGCATATTATTTATTTTACCCTGTTATTTGAATTTTTCAACAGTCGCAGCTGCCTGATCCCTAACTGCAGAATTTCAAAAACAGTAGCATAGCACTGGACTTTGTACTGATTATTTATTTCCTTTGACAGATCTTAGAATAATAAAAGTGTTAGCACGTTTTCTTCTCTGGAAATCTTTGTATTCAAGGTTTACAGTATTTCTAGTGTACCTCTTGTTACTCAGGTAGTCTGTTTAGTACCTTAATTGATTTTGATGCTCCTCATTTGAATTATATTGAGGGTTGAAACATAAATTATGATAAGTGACAAGCAAACTGCAGATGAAAGAGTGATCAGTACAGTCCTGTCTTAGGGACATGCACAATCAAACACTTGAAACCACATTATTGTATGACATGAAATATATACCAGATCATGGTTCCCTGAGGTTCTGATACAGTATTTATCAGATTTTGGTTATATCTTAATGTCAATTTGTTAATAGTTTTAAACTGTTTATCAAACATAATTTTTCCTCAAGTCAAGTTGAATTTTAGATGCCCCTTAGAGGCTTTGAGTAGAGTAAGTGCATCTCTCTGCTGACACCTAGTGGATATTTAGGGTCAGTTCCCGCAAATTCCAAATTCTTCAAGGAGGGGATTTTTTTTTTCCTTCACTGAATGACTTGCAGTTTGTTTTTGCTTTCATAGGTACTGTTCATCAGTAGAATGTGGTTCCAAAACTAATAAATGGACAAATGAAACCAAAACAACCTGCAGGGAGTAGATATCACGAGGTGTACACAAGAGACTATGTTTGAACTGACAAGGCACAATGCACCAAGAATGGGGGCTACTGATTGGAACAAAGCAGGGTTATTTTGCACTTTACAAATGTATTCAGTACCAAACTCAACCTCAGTTTAAGAGTTAAATAAACAAAAAAATCAACCTCAAACCAACAGATTAATCACAACCAACAGCTGGGTATACAGTTCTGACAAGCACACTCTACAGGGGATACTGATCCATAGAGAATATGAGAAGGCCACACAGCACTGCACAGTTTTTCTTTATTCAGTGTTATAGAGCCAGATAATTATACTAAATATATATTATATCCACAGGACATTTGGAAAATCTCCAGTCTCATAAGTCTCATGCTCCATGGCTGCTGCCCCAGAGTCTTCACAGTGCTATCATACTGAAAATTTTGTTCATGCAAAAACTCTGGACACTAATACATACTTTGCTAAGGAAAAGGGAACAAAGTTAACTTTTCAACAGCAGACTTAACCAAAGAAAACTGTACAAATGTTATCACATTGTAAGACCTCTGTCAAGAAGTTGTCACAGATATGATCACCACAATCGCTAGAGTGTTAACAACAACAATACCAGTGTATCCTGGATTAAAGCACTAGCCACAATGTATGTTACAAATTCCAAAATGGTCAAAATCAATAAAAGGATACAAAATAAGTCACTTAGGATGTGTGTTGATTTAGCACAAAAGACAGATGTTAATTGCCTTTACATTTCAGAGACTTTCTGTTGATATTTGGGTACGTTAACCAAACAGGAATAGGAAAAATATGAATGATTTTAGTGCACTTGTACTCTTTTCAGTCTCAATATAAAGTTTATTTAATAAACCCTGACTGCTGAGCCAAGAACTTAATAGTATTGAATCTGCTGACAGATGTATTATTTTGTATTACCATTGTGCATCTAATTTCAACATAATTGCTACTGGAAAATAACTGATCAGATTTTCATGTTTTTTCTCATTTGTCTGAAAACTGGAGCACTACAATGATTTTGCTAATTAACTTTGTACAGTGTATAAAGAGTTCAGAAACTGAGACAGGTCGATTGTAAATTATTTATGGACTTGTTGATTTGTGTTTTTAATAAAATGCTCTTGTCTAATAAGTCTTTTCTGATGAGACACTCTTTTTTCTATTTTGTTTCACAGCACTGGCATTAAAATTAAGCTGCTGTTGACTTTTCAGTGTCTGCTAAAGACATTAATTGTCTTGTGATGAGACTATTACCTTTAAGTGACTTAATGCCATTTGGCTGTCTGACTTAAGTTTATGATTATCCATTACAAGCCTGCCTACATATGATGACCAGCTTCCAGTAAGGTTGACTGGTACCTAGACATCTCAACAATGCTTTGATGGCAGTCTGGTAAGAATAGCTCACTGCACAGGTCCTGGCCTCTACAGACATGAGTGAGAGGCAGTAACACAGCATTAGAGGCAACTGTATTTAGTGGCAAGCTGTGAGGGTCAGTGTTGTAGTCTTGGATCAGTGTTGAAGGGGACAACAACCCAGAAACACCTACTGGGTACATAATAAAGTCCATTTTGATTTGCCATTTTCTTTGGAAGAGTTTGAAGTTGTTTTCATAAGGGATTGAGGTGCTGAACAATGAGGATGACTGGAGCAATAGATATACTCTTCATCACTATCAATCATAATGTGTCTTTTATGGGTAAGTTTTCAAGTTTTTCTATTGTTAGTTAAAATATTAACTAAATTACTAACTAATTAAATATTAATTAAATGTTAACCAAACTTACAGTGTTTTAGTAAAATCATAAAAATGTTTGATTCTTTATTCTTCTGTTATGACTTTAAAAGGCATTGTATCCTTATTTAGTTTCATTTATACATTGGGTGTTGAAAATACGATATAAGACATAATCATTGACCTACAGTCATTATATTGTATGTTGCTTGGTTATCTCTTCTCCGTTGCAGGTAAAACCTGGTGGATGTTGATGCTGGTTTTACGTCTGCTGGTTGTCCTGCTGGCCGGCTTCACCCTCTTTAGTGACGAGCAGGAGAGATTTATCTGTAACACCATCCAGCCAGGCTGCTCTAATGTCTGCTTTGATGTATTTGCTCCTGTATCTGTCCTCCGTCTCTGGTTCTTCCACCTTATTCTTCTCTGTCTTCCACATGTACTGTTTGCAACCTATGTCATGCATAAACTGTTGTCATACCCTTACTTTGGAACTTTCTACTGCGACAGGAGTCGAGGAGGTTCACCTTTCCCTCTTGAGAACTCAGGCTACTCACGAGAACTGTCCTTACATAAAGCTCCATTTCATGATCTCCCACATGAATGGGGAACACCACGCTTCTACTGTGCTTACTTCATTGCTGTAATTCTTCGGATACTTCTGGAAGTGGTTTTCAGTGCAGGCCAGTTTTTTCTCTTTGGTTTGTCCGTTCCAAAGAGTTTCCTTTGTTACGAGGCCCCCTGCACATCTGGGGTTCAATGCTACATCTCCAGACCTACTGAAAAGACCTTAATGCTCAACTTCATGCTGGGGGTTGCCTCCTTGTCCATTCTGCTAAGTTTGGTTGACATGATGAGCTCCCTGAATGCAATGGTGAGATGGAGGAGGAAGAGGGAGATGCTGATGGAGGAGATGAGTAAAGGAGAGCAAAGCAGTATGTTTACAACGACACAACTGTGACCGAAGACAGTGAAGTTCTTTTGACCAGAAGAGTCAGCCCCGGTGGAAGCGCAACGGATGCTGTCAAAGATGAAAAACATACTGCTGGTGTTGTGGCAAATGGTGAACTCCTTCAAACAAAAGTGAACGGCGGGTCCACCCTTAAAACTAGTGTATCTGTCAACGAGAAGAGCCAAGACACCGAAGATGCTAAGGTGGACATGTCTCGCTCACCAACTCTCATGAGCACTCCAATGCCAACCCACTTTGTCCTCCACAGCCATCTGAGACCTCCACTATCCCCTCGCCCAGACAGGGGACCACCACTGAACCCCAGAATTCCAACACCCATGGGTGCCAAAAAGTTGGGCCACTACACCCCAGTGATAACAAACTCATGCCAACAGTCTGATAGCAGTGAATCTCAGGACAAGAGGGCTTGGGTGTAACTGGCTGTTATTGGACAAAGAGGTTTCGCTTCAACTATTATTTTAAGCATGAATTCATAGAAAGAGGAAATTGTAAGAAATTGTAAAGCTGCTCTAATGAATATTTCTATTAACAACGAATCAAATGAATTTTGTGAAAGGTGTTGCTAATAGTGACACAAATAACAATTCAGTGATAGTGTTGCACAGTGTTGGCTAGATAGGGCAATCACTTTACCATGGCAACTTGTGTTTCAGCTTGTTCCCAGTTTCACCAAAGAGTCATCATACAGAAACTCTCATCATTTTGTAATGATGCAAAAACAGGTGAAGGGCTCATTGATATAAAAGTAATCACTGTTCAAGGGACATGTGACACAATGTAATTTTGGTCAAAGAAAAAAGACACTTTGGCACTTTACAATTCAACATTTTAAAATTAGTTACCATGTCTCAAAGTTGGTTTCCTTCTTCCTGATGCATGCTTACCGAATGTTGTTTTAAATGTGAAATAATAAAGTTACAATTGATCAGATACAGCTTGTCTAAAATGCAACTGATTCACTTTCACCTACAGTCCAAATCATGTTTGTTTAAAACCTCAACCTGTTCCTGTTTGTCATGAGAAATGTGTCCTCAAACAAACATCGGCTGACCTTGATGAAGCAGTAGTTGCACTGCTCAGCTGTTGTCTGATTACTAAGTGCTGGCAACCACAACAGACACACTGACCTGACCTCTGACACCTCACATGACCACTCCACAAACCCAGCCATGACCCGACTTAAGCCAACCCTGCTCGGATGACTTGAGACCTTCAGCCTTCTTGCCACCATCATTCAACATCAACCAGCATGCAGGCAAAGTTCTCTCACTTGACCGGACATAGAGAGTGATTCATATTTGACTATGGTTGATAAAACTTATATTCAGCATTTTATTTTGTCAAAAATTGTCTCAGGTGTGACGTTTCTTTATTTGAAATTTTGACTGGTTTTCTGCCTATAATTATAACTGATTTATTGTTTTTTTAGTATTTTTCTATCCAAAAAGGATGAAAAATGTATAAAACATAGTTCTAGGGCAACGAATCCCCTCTGACAAAATTGTTGCCATTCTTGAATTCAAATTTTTAACTTTAATTTCTAACTTTTCAGTTAGTAACTGACACTTCTGCCTGGTCAAAGCGATGACGGTGAATGCAATAGTGCAAACTCTCTGAGTCACATTACCTCCAGTGTAGCTGTGACTCAACACATGCCCATACCCTTCCCATTCTTTCTTCTGCTGTGGTATTTTTGGGCAGCTAAGATGTGCAGAACATTAGCAAGGTGGCAAGTGGTCAGGGGAGAAAGGACTGTACTGTCACTGGTGGAGGTGAAGAGGTCAGACAAGCAAACTTAGCATCCTACACAAGACACATTCACATAAAAACTGACCCTGAAATGACAGTATGTGTCTGTTGTTGCTGACCTCCCACAGATTGTCAATAACACTCTCACACACAAAACACACACACAGAAACAGTTTTGTTTGCTATTTGTCCTTGGTAAAACTTAACACTATGTCTGTCTTAACACATGGCAGTCATGATATCAGCCATGTTACAGGTGCCACTTTGTTGTGCAATCTATAAGATCATATGGAACATACAGCCCTTTAAAACACAGGTTATTTATAGGATTTTATTGGTAAATGTCTAAAAGTCTAGGGGTTAGGGTTGTGACACATAGCAAAAAGTATGTGGACACCTAAATATTACACTCCATATGAGATATACTTGGAACACTTTTATCCCAAACTATTGGCATTGATCTGCTGTCATAACAGCCTCCATTCTTCATATGTTCACAGTGATCAGAATTTGGCTGCACAGCATTGCTCCATTGCCTTTAGCCACAAAAGCATTAGTAGGTTGGTCACTGATGTCGGGTGATAGGGCCCAGCTCACAGTCAGAGCTCCAGTTCAGGTCAGGCCTGCACAAGCCAGTCAAGTTCTCCCCACACCAACCTGGGGGAAACCATTTCTTTCTGACCTGATTTGCACACGAGGTGCTACCACATTGAAACAGTACAAGTGGCCTCACTTAAACTGAGAATTGTAACCATGAACCATGAAAACAGCTGCAGACCAAATTACACTTAAGTCCACAAACTTTATGATATTGTGTAAACTAAAAATACACAATTAAAAAAATTGTACTTTATTAATGGTTGTTGTTCATTGATTTGATATGACAGAGCTTCCCAATGAAATACTTTTGTCAAGTAAGTCTCTATATAACGCACACACTGCCTTTTATTGCCATCTAGTGGTCAGTGTTGAGTAAATGCAGTAGACAAAAGACTGGAAAGAGATGACCCAAGTCACAGTAGGCTTTTGTAGTATGTATTCTGCAGAATTTGTGAGCCATATATTTATCATCCATTTGTTTCTAAACTGGAAAGAATCCAGTCTTTAAATGGCAGACTATGATTTAAAAAGTTCTGTTGCGTCTGTTGAGTTTTCTTCATAAATGTCTTTTAACTGGTAGATCTCATGCAGAGGGGGTTCTTATATGTGCACCCTGTGTTGTACAGCTGTGTTCATATCAATACAGAGCAGTTTATTAAGAGTCATGCCTTCGCTTCATTGATCTCCTCTAACTGAAGTTATGATCACCTGCACCCTGAGCCTGAGGTGTAATAACACACTACAATCTCAAGGGTGACAGACGAGATTGAAAAGTAGGTGGAAAACTCAATGACTACAACAGCACATCAGAGGAGATGTCAGAAGTATCAAAATATTGATTACCCAGCATCTTTCTTCAATTTCTGAGGTGGTAGTTGAGATGAACGTGGAGTGGGTGGTGGTTGGGTAGGGTTGTCCCCGATGCACACAGGCTCGGAAAACAAACCATTCTGTCATCCTTGATGTTAATGATAGAGGATTTAAAGGCAGAGGAGAAGAGAGTGATTCAGTGATGGTTTTGTATAAAGCAAGGCTCAATGGCTCTCAGGTCTTGGCTTTGCTTTTGACTTGTCCAGATTAATTAAGGAGTATGGCTTCAAAAGAAAAAGCATTTTCTGCTCTTACTAACAAATACAAAACCACTACAAATATTATTTGTAGACAGATTAAAATAGAATGGTCAAAACTGAAGCAGAAGAGGCAAAGATATCCTCATCTTAGGTTGAACATTTTTGCTGCCAAACCTGAAATAACTCTGCTACTTGAAGTTATTTTGTCAGACTTTAGAGAAGCCTTCAAGAACCAGAGAGACATAATAACTTGAGTAGAACTCATGTATAAGTAAACTGATCTTCAAATCAGTAAGACTGCAAAATCTTTAAGTTTGGAAACATTGACCAGAGAAAGTCAGAAGGTCACAAACTAATATTAGTCATATTTTAGAGTAAGGTCTCTGCTATGTAACAGAACTTCAGACTGGGAAAATATTTTGGGTACTTCTTTTTGCCCCTGCAGAGAATGCCAGAAATGACAACGAACCTTTAACCCTTCACCTTCACAAGCCTCACCTGTATGACTTTACACACAAGCATGTGAGATGAATGATGGTCTGTTTTATTTCTTTTTAAAAAAATATATAGACAGAGAACCTCAGAATCTGACTAACTTTAGTGATCAATTGACTTTGATTTGGTGACACTGGCAGTTCAAAAAATGCAGCTTGTCCAACACTTTAATTTGTATGAAGAAACCTGAAAAACTATACAGATATACATTCATATGTTAATATTACCTGTGTAACAATGTACAGATGTGGCTGACATACTCAGATAAGATGATGAAAGTTGAGGCAAGTCTGAAAATATAGAGAACCTGACAAGCTGAATCACAGATGCAGAGGATGAACCTTTTTTGATTAAGGAACATGATCTTTCATTTGGCCCCACCTCAGGCCAAACTTTACATTTGAGAAAAAAAAATCAGAGTTGTCTTTTTTCATTTTTCATCCAGTGAGAACAGAAGATTTGAATACTGGGATTCATTCATATTCTTCGGCCCATGTCTTTTATATGTAGTAGTAGGAAAGTGATTGATCCTGTGCATGCATTTGGGCAGAGAGCAGTGAGGTCGTCTGTTCGCCAAGCAAGGCCTGTCAGTTAGGGCTTGAAGAAATGTTTGTTTTGACAGCATTGTAAATCAAAGCCAGACATGACAATAGCTGTTATTGAAAGGAAAAATGCTTCCCACCCAGCTTTGTATACATTCTGAAATTATAGGCTCCCATTGCTTTGTGACCTTCACAGCCCGTAAGCTTCATTCAGACATCTTAACATGATTTATTCCAAACCAATCAGAGTCAGACAATCATAGATCATTACACAAAGATCACTTTCACAAACACCCTAATTGAGCCAATGGCAGTTGGTTTCTCCAGAGATTTCACCAATAGCATCTCTGCATGATGAGCGCCCTGAACTGGCGTCAGCCCGTGTTTATGTTAGAGGGAGATGGATCAGGCACAACCTTCTCAACCCATTTCTCTGTTGATTTTTGCTTTGGGGCTCGAGGAACATACCACTTCGCCACAACACAAATACACACACACACACACACAACTGGAAGAGGAAGTAACCGTCCCATGGTTACCAAGCAGTGGCAGAGCAATTTGTTCTCACTCACCAAGTAAACAACAGGATCTTGCTGTCTCTTCATTTGATGAATGTAATTACTGACAGACATAAATCTGACATATGCAGAAGTTGTCACAATTAGGCTCTGTAGGAAGTAACTGATTTGTTTACCACTGCATATTGTATTCTATTGCACTAATTGGATATATAAAAAAAACGGTTGATTTTAATAGTCAGGTTTAGAGTTACATTCTTAAACTCCCAAACTCTGAGTTGCCCACAAGGTGGCTCCATTGGGTCTGAATATTTCCGCTACAAGTATAGCTCCACCAAGAGAGACAGAGACAGAGCACCGAACACTACAGAAGCTTAATAATATTTAGTTGAATTCACCTTTATGCTTTACGCGCCACTGTCAGTTAATCGTTTGACCACGAGGTGGCAGCATAATACAGCTTTATCCGTCTCTGACGCACAGGAATTCATCTCCGGAGTTCCAGAGGAGCACATCAGGCTTCCAGCATACGCGGGTCACATTTGTCAATTGAGTTTATAGATGTCTTAGAAACGCTATAATGGTTTTCAACAGATACCGTATTTTCTCTCAGTAGTGGAAAAACAGACCACTCTTTGCAGCTTATTACGCACAACTTTTCCTCAATCTTACAATTTGGAGATGACACTGATAGTTAAAGACTTCCACACTGTCGCATGATAAATGAGACCACACACCGCACACTAGTTCTGACTTAATCCCACGACAGAGTGTCAGCCTTGCAGTTACAATCTGTCCGTCTGCTGATACAATCTTAACAGATAAGCCCAGTTTTCCAAATCGTAAAAGAATCCACCACATTAAGAGTAACCTGAGCTGTCCACTTAAAAGTCTGTTATACATTATTATCGTAAATGCTAAACAATGTTGGTCAAAATATTTTAAAATTGTTGTAGAAAATCTACCACTGACCAGGTGAATCTCCTGATTATTTTCCTGAACGAAATGTAGCCTGTGACAGCGTTTCTTAAAAATTCCTGAATAATCTTCTTCCTCCCCTCCCACTGATCCACCTTGTTCCAAAAAGAAAGAAAAAATAACGCTTGAAAAATATGTGTTAATTTACTTTAATGTGTGAATCTGGCATAAAGTAAAATGTTACGCATTTATCGTGGATCAGGGTTTAAGAGAGCGAAGTCGAGCGTTAATAACAGACTGCAGCGCAGGGGTATTAAACCAGGGAGACCACCTGTGGTGCCTCCCCTATTGCTATGCTGATGTTGTTTCCCGCATCTCACAGCATGTGAACTGGGAGGTCATTTAGCTTACTTATCCCATGTGACCCCAACAGTGTTACAACTTAGTTAAAATGTAAATGACTTAACTCAGCTCTTACGCACAGAAAATAAGGGGATTTAACCATACTGAACATCATCCACACACCTGCTTCAGGTTTTAAAGCATGCATTACAACAACAACTCAAAGGTTGGGGTTTACAGCATCAAAGACCAGACAAGTTTTGCGAGAAAGACCAGGACGACGAGTAAAATTCAATAAAAGTTGTTTTATTCTCAAATAAAATCTTCTATCAAAGTTGAAATTATATATATTTACAATCTGAAATTTACATACAAATGTACAAATGTATGTACACCAATAATTATATAAAATACACTTTACACGCTAATGCAACCTGTATGAGACAGTATTAAGGCATTGATTACCGTACTTGTAAAACCATCTTGTAGACAAAATGGCGATGGCCTCATTTCAAGCAGAGCAGTCTCATTGTGAATCTTATGTTTAAGCACACAGCGGTTCTTTACAGTAAAGAAGGATAAGAGTTTATACCATGTAACTTATCACAAAGGATCTTGTCAGCTGTATGCATTCAATTGTCAGATAAGACTCTGCATTCTTAGTGCCAGGTACATTGTTCTGCTGCAGAGAGTCTCATTATTTAAAGAGAAGCCATTAGGGCGTTCATTAATGTGCTAATTACAACACGCTGATGGACAATCCCGACAATTAGTCACCACCTCCTCCCTACCCAGCCCTCTATTCAAACCTATACACGTCATTTGGATAAGGCAAGGAATGAGCACTTTCCATAAGTATAAGTCCAACCTGGCCTTATAAGTTTTATGAGCAGAGTGAATCATGACCACAAATCCAACAATAGTTCATATTAGAGTGCTGTGGGCCAAAGGTCATCTTAACCCAGCAGTTTCTGGTGACTCACTTTAATAATTCTACTAAATAAAACTGCTTATTCAGCTCCTTACACTTTGTCCTCAAAAGAGCTGAAATGCGCTGAGCCTGGCCCTAGTGTCAAATGACATAGGCTAGAGACAGACAACCCCTCCGGTCAAACCTGGACAGTGGCATCTGCTTGGGGGTGCAAGAGATTTGAAACTGGCTGTCCTGGATCTCGTGTCAGTCCTGCTCACTGTCATCAGTGGCTACGGATCTGGGCGGAGGCTTTACTGCCCCAGCAGCACCAAGTGTGCAAAAGTTCTCCAGGGTCCAGTGTTTTCCTGGACCAGATCCAGGCTCCGGAGGTGATGCCCACCAGGAGGCACATAGCATTTGAGCATGAACACAGCATAGTCCGGCCTCTGCCTGTTCGGGTCTAGTTTTATGTACAGTTGTGCGTACTTCCCACGTCTGCCTGTTGTGCTGCTCGTAAAGTAACACGCCACTCATGACAGTGGCCGGACTGTGTATAGAACTGTGAAAACTCCAATCCGGATCATCAGCCTCTCCAGTTTGCCGTCTTGGTCCCCCTTGTCAATTACACCCTGATCCGAACAGCGAAAACTGAACCCAGCCAGCAGAAACATGGCGCTGATGAACAGGTAGATAACAAGTGGTGCTAACACGAAACCCCGCAGGTTATCCAAATTCTGGTTGCCTACGTAGCAAATCCCAGCCACAGAGTCCCTGCCACAGAGCCTCTCAGGAGCCAAAACTGCTATTGACTTCATGTTGGGGATGAGCCAGGCGGCCAAATGAAAGTACTGTGCGTAACTGGCTATGGCCTGTTCCCCACTGCCTGCGGCGAGAAACCATGAGGGACAAAATCACCCACCAGATTGAGCTGGCCATGCCGAAGAAGTAGATACAGGCCAATGGTGCAGAGCGCAGGACCTGTGGTTTCATAGTGATGTGTTCAGCGCCGTTTTCTGTTGCAGGCCACTTCCTCGTGTCCAGCGATCAGCCTGACAAATGTATCCAACTGACACAAACATGTAGCAGTGGAGAGGAATGATGGGGCGCTCTGGGTACTTAAACCTCTCCATGTCGATTAGGAAAGTCGCCACAGCTGCGAAAGCGGAGATGAAACACAGATTAATGCTACGATCCAGAAGGCGGTAAAAGTCTCTCCTGGGTAAAGTAGGGTTGCAATGGCATGGCGCAGTTCAGGATCTGGTCCTGTCTTGACGCGATTGTGCAGCGGGTGGTTGTCGCTGGTCACCGGCACCATGGGCGCGCGGCAGAAACATCCCGGCCTGCCACGGGAAGCTGCTGGTTTGTGTTTCTCGGGATGCTGCGACCATAGCTCTTTTTCCTGGGGTTGAACGACTTAACGGGTTGGCTAATGGCCGCCACCACGGGAGAGGCAGTCGTAGTTCGCCGGTGGTTGTAGTCCATGCGTCCTGTTGCCTTGCCTGCAGCAGGTCGCACTCATTCCGGTCCGGCCACGGAAAGCCGTACTGTCTCACGAGCGAGCCAGCTTTGGCCCGCTCACATCGCCCTGCACGGCGGCAGGGGCTTCTGTAGTCCTCTAGGCAGATCGGTGTGTACATGCTGCAGAGGAAGAAGCGCAAGTCCGGGGAACACTTTATCTCCACCATGGCCAAAACTGGTGCACCTCCAGGCCGGCTTCGTCCTGCGTGTCATGGTTGAACTGGTTGGGCATGTATGTGTACTGTAGCCGATGCTCGCACAGAGGCACGGAGATCTCCTGGACTGAGTTTCCTGGCTGCCATGCAAAGGGTTCCGTAAGACAAGGGCACAGTACACACCACCATCCCGGGATGCTCCTTCATCGTTGTTTTCGTGCGCGATTCGTCCTCGATTATGCGAGCGAACTTGCGCTTGCAAGCAGGCTGCAAGTCCGATTAACCAGGGATATCAGAACCCATGCTAGAGCGGAGATAAGTTTGTGGTCTGCGTATCTGTAATATCCAAAACACAAGCGCTTTACTTTCACACACTCTGGGATACTGCCTGTCTCTATCTCTCTCTGTCGGTCTAACACCGTGACTCTCTCTGCATGCTCTAAGGCCAGGTGTGTTGGGTTTTATACAGGAGGAGCGAGGACACTCCTCCAGCACGGGCGGGGAGGGAGAATAAGTCAATCTATGGTTCCTTCTATAGGTGTTTGTTTAAAATGTTCACCCTGGAGGAAGGGTTATAATCACTGTCTCTGTTTGCCTCCACCCCCAACACACACATACACACATACTACCTATTACAAAAAAGGGAGGGTGGGTGAAGTTAAAATAATGAGACATTAGGAAGGAACTTAATTAGGGATGCAGACACTGGGGAGTAAACTAACATAAAGTTAGCCTGCACAGCTTTTTAGCCTGCCAGGATATTCCCAAATGAATGTGAGATAGATATCTGCTTTTCTGAGAGGGTATGATTTTTGTTCATCTTGGCAGTTGTTTGCTTAACTCACAGAAGGTCATTAGTTCATACATTTCCTATCACTGATTTTATACTTTTGATTGGCTAAAATACAACATGAAATCAACACAGAGGAACATTCTAAAATGCATAATAATGTAACGTTAGAATATTTATTAGTTGAATTTGGTGTGTTACTGCGTGTGTGATTCATTAACATGATAACGACTGCTCTGTCACAGGTCACAGGTTCAGATCCTCCAGCTGCTGTTTTGCCTATCGTCACCAAAATGCCTTAATTTGTAATGGAAATACAAGCGCTTGTACCCAAAACAACAAAAACAGTGTCACATTATTTAAATATTTGCCTGAGACTTTCACATTGCATTCAAAAAGACAGATGCTGGAAAGTAAAGCATGTTGTCGAGGTTTAAACATTATCAAAACCACTTACAAATGTTCTCCAGATCTTACTGAATAAACCAGTTCTGTCATAGTGAATTTTCACCTTGTGTAGTGAGAAAATCACTTTGTTCAGCCACTGTTTAAAAGCAGGTGGACCAACAGGTTTCTAGTTATTAAAGATTCTGAAAGCCACAAGGGAGCACTAGTTTGATACTGTCTGTCATTCACTCTGCTGACTCCCAATCCCTGTGAATCTGACAATGTGTGAACATGTACATGTGGCCTCAGTTGGATGTATGTGTGAAGGAATGAGAGAAACTGTGTCTACATGTTGTATGACAGTGTGAGTATATGTCTGCATGTCTGTTTGTGTGCAGGAAAAATAGAGGGAGAATATCTGTGTGTGTGTGTGTGTGTGTGTGTGGTAAGGGAGGTTAATGTGGTCTTGTTAGCCCACAGCAGGGGGTTGTCTTGGTCTAAAGGGAGGGGGCTGTTTGTCTTAACGCGGGTGCCAATGTTTCACTCAGAGCATGCTGGGCCGGTGATTACTGCGACGCACCACCAGGCCCCACAAACAAGACAGTGTGTGTGTATGTGTAAACAGTTTCTGAGCTCAGCCCAAAGAAAATAAGCTAATATGGGCAGATACAGCATTGTGATAGCACTAATTAAAGTCATTCACACTTCTTATTGGATTCATCAGCTTCAAATGGAGCTGAGACAGTTTGGCAGACGGGCAGCGTGTTTCCAATCCACAGGTTTTATCACAACTAATTAGCTCCAAACTCCAGTATTTGCTAAAGGATGCTTGTGTTTAGCTCAGTTTGGGGTTCCAGCTGGGTGTGTATTGTGTAAAGAGAATTTTGAGGGTGCTGGGTGAGTGGGCAATCACAAAAATGTGTCTAAATTGAGTTTAAGATACTTTCCTGCAGCGCACTGTATTGTGCTATTTGGCAAACATGCATCTGGCTGAAAAGTGAGACAAGTCAACACAAAATAAACATTTGGTATTCACCAAGGTGATGAAGCTGTCCTCTGTCAAAACATGAAAAGAGAACATTTCAGATATGGAAAGTTGTTGTATCTTCACCAGTATAGTTACAACCACACACATACTGCAGGGCCAATTGCCAAAAAAACATTGCATGTCATCACAGCAATGTTAACAAAGTTGTAACTTTCCTTGGCTTCGACACAGACATGTGGGGTTATATTTTTCCCTTGTCAAGTCTAGTCAGCCTAGTTTTATCTATAACACCCAAAATCACAAATTTGCCCCGGAGGACTCTGTGTTCTCTACGACATACAACATATTCCAAGAAGAAGGTGGAACATTCAGAACTGACAGAAGTCACAGCAGTACAGTTACAAATTTTAGAAAGGCTATTACAATATTGGATAAATAAAATTTAAATCTGTTCTTCCTGCTGTTCACTTCAACACCCACTGACCCTTCAGCACATCACTGAACACCTTTTAGTACACTTCAGCTCTCACTCACAGTCTCTTAGTGCTTAAATTGGAAATAGAGCTTTCCAGTGCTTTGGAGCAGTTTGGTAGTGATAGCAGTGCTGGTGTCAGCCTGCCAACTTCTGGGCAGCACCCCTTCAAATCACCCATCACCCTGCCAAACCCTTGGATAATTAGTTACACATAGTAACCATAGTAACATCAAGGTGTTCTGGTAGTTCTCTCATAGTTGACTCCAATGTAGAAACTGACTGGTAGTTCAGTGTTAGATTCAACCTTTTCATTGTCATAGCATTAGTATAGAGAATAATTTCAGCTCTCAGTTTTACCAGTGCCAATGTCTATGTTATGCTACCACCTACATCTGAATTAACTTATACAATTTATAACCTGTTACTCTTTTGAATGTAAAGCTATCGGTGACTTTGTATTCTGATGGTTCCAAATGGCAGGGATTTGTTTTGAGTTATAACTTCTAGAGCACATGGAATATTCTACAAATTACCAGAATATAACTGTGGTAAAAAGTCTTTCCAGCAGCTTTTACAGCATTTTCTCAGTGAAGTTGTGATACTCAATTTGGTGCTTTATTCAGCTTTAAGGGTTCCAGGTCAGCTCAGAACTTCCACTCAGCAGTTTCCAGGATTTTATTTTATTTTCATACCAGCCATCCTTTTGTCAGAACAGGTGGAACATTTTTCTCATGGTGGAATGAGGCCTCTCAGAGATTCCCATGGACGTGCAGGAACTTTCTGGGCCTGATCCAGATGCCTCACGCTGGGCCAGCCGTCTCCAGCTGAGCTGTGAACCACAGGTGAAAGGAGTAGGAAACAGGTGCCTCCTCCTCTTCCTGCCTGGGCGAAGAGAATAGCAGACCCAGCATCGGTTGCACCAATCGCTGTCTATCAGAGTGGAACCCGTATTGATTAACAAGGCTGATAGACTCGGCGGCCCCAGCCACCAACTGTCGACTACGCCTCCCGCCTTCTGTGTGCAACGGCGATAGTGGGTTTAGGGTTACCCGCTGGCCCCCTGCATACCAAATTTAAAAGGGTGGAAATGGAATTACTGCATCTGTTTAGAAGTCAATTTCTGCATTCTCTGGGCTGCCCACCCTACCACTCCTCTATCTAACCTCCCTCCTACCCTCTCTCTTGCTCCCCCCCAGTCTTTCCCCCGATTCTCCCAGGGCTCTCAAAGTTCATGACGCCAAAGAGAAAGGCGAGGGAGTGGGGGGGGGGGGGGTTTCTCACAGGGTTACTGAAGCATGCTGTGAAACTCTGAAATGTTTGTCTTTGTAACCTCCTCATGGGAAGTTTGGCCTTGTGCTACTCTCAAACTCTGCGATCCACCTTATAATATAATTTGCTAAACTTTGAGTTGATTAACATTGACTGGTGTCACTGTGGGGGATATACAACCCAAAGTGTATCCATTATACACAAGTGAAAAAAACCCAACCAGATAATATACTGTACATATATACTCTATATCTTCAATCACACAATTAGAAGTCAATCACAGTCTTGAGTAGTTTTTCATCTTTTACTTTTGACATGTCCAGTGTCAGTGCTCCTCGCATTAAATTATGTGAAGTTGCAGGTATGTTTTGAGCTTAAGTGTTGTGTCCTGGCTTGTAGAAATGCCACCATCCTCCCATTATTCTATAATGACAGGTGACTGCTGGAAGTTACTGGAAGGAAACAGAGACAGTAGGAGATCTGGCTTCACTCAGCCTGTTGCCCAGTTTTATACCTCTTCAAAATAAAGATACAAGTCAAGGAGGGAATTAAACTTATGAGAGATTTTTAACAGCTAAGCTAAATTTCTAATTTGTCAGATGTATTCATGCACAGATGATACGACAGAACAAATAACATCGCAGTAAGTCTTGATATTCCAAGTGTCTTATTTGGCAGTCACCATCAACCAAACTGACCCAGTTCCACTGAAACCTTCAACTCATCCTAAATATGTTTCTGAAGCTGTAATTAAATAAATATTTAAATGAGGAGTTGCCTCGGTCCCCATGGTAATTTAGTTGATTTAAAACTTTATGTGTGTTTTGGAGAAGAGGCCTGAGTGTAATTGGATCTGATGTATGGCTTCAAGATAAGATGTGGAGCCCCCCCTGACTTCTGAAGATGTTTACTTTCCTTAAGTTTGGACACAGTCTTAAAGACGCCATCCTTGATCTCGAAGGGAATGCTGCTGTCACTGAGTTCTCAGTGGCCAGATAAATAATCAGTGTATAAATAACTATATGAAGAGGTTCAGAAAAATCTAGGCATCCATTTTGGGGGAAAATATGCAATGATTCCATAGCATGGATGATTCAGAGTTTGGAAATATAATTTGGTCTGATGATAACTCACTTAACAGAGGCTGTATATGACTGTTTACTGAGTACTTAGTTTCTGTAGCTAGAAATCTGATGTACATTTTTTTCAAACTACTGATATTTCCATGAAATGTAATGATGTTGACCATAAGCAGGAGACACTGACAAAGAGACTCAAGTTTACTTGGTCAGCAGTTTGTTTAATGTAGTTTTTAACCTTTGAGTGTCTCATTATGGAGTGTAAGTCTTTCATTTTCAGGCCACGACCAAGAGAAATGTGAGTTCCCAGTCATGTGTGTCTATTTTGCCGCTCCTGGTCAGTGATGGATGGAGGATTCCTTCCTTCCTTCCTTCCACAGGTTAGATTCCTCCACAGTTAGCTGTGTGTTTACTTAAAAACCGACTACTAATTAGCCTGACATGGGATGGGAGGCTTAAGGCAGTCACCCTTAACACACACACACACACACACACACACACACACACTCTCACCCACTCCTGACAGTGTGTGTATTGTATTGGCTCACCTTCCTTCCGCTCATTAACCAGAGCAAACAGTGACACAAAACCCTCCCATCCAATCAGTCTACTGCTGGGCAGGATCATGACAGCTAGGTCTGTTAACCAACCTCCTGAAACCAAGCACACATACACACACTCTAAGCTGCTGGATAAGAGCTAAGAGGTCTAAAATATAAAACAGGCTAAAATGTACCAACCCCTGCCCTAACATTTAGTTACACTAATTTTTGTTTAAAGTCTGTGTAAAGCAGAAATACTAATGCATTCTGAGTTAGTCACACCACAGAGAAATGTGCTATTAACCACCCAGCTAAATTTGAATGGTTAAAAAAAATCAGCAAATATATGAAGTTAGTAAAATTAGGCTTCAAAATCATGATAAAATAAGCAGCTCTCTCTCCTCTGAGACACTGGGGGCGTGTCCGCTGTAGGGGCTGAAACCACGCCCACTTGCCTTTGAAGATGTTCTGTTCTGCAAACTCTGGCATCCAGGGAAGATGCATTTTTGGGATGACAACATAGCTAGCTAGCAAAACCCACAAAAGCTTACAGTCGAGCAAGAAGCACACTGACGCTAATGCAGTGCTGCTCTTTTTAACGGTTACAGTCTTAGGGGCGGGGTTATGCTGAGTGGTGGCTCCAGTGCGTCATCAAGCCACCGTTTCAGACCAGAAAATATTTTTAGCCCTAGGATTTGAAGTAGTCCTCTGTTACAAACTGTCTTGGTAGCAGAGTTTGGAGGATTTCACTTTATTCGTTCTGTCAGAAATTTTTATTTGAATGCAACACGGAAGACCTGCAGGCCATGAAAATGGGAGCTATTAATATATCAGAGAGATATTTCTAAAAGATTAAGTTACTGTTGAGTGCCCCAATTTTCATTAAAAAAAACACGTTAAGCACCAAACAAATCCCTTTCTCCCCGTTGTGTTGAGGTGCTGGCAGAATCGCAGTAAGCACAGTTACTTTGCCAAACCAGCAGCAAACTGACAAGTGGCTGGCATTTAACCTTCTCATCCTCACCTGAGGTGGAACCTACCATCTGCTCAGGTAAGCATGGGGTGACATATACAGGTGTAGGCATTCAAAGAATATACAACAATAAACAAAACAGTAATCTGAAATACATAGTTAATGCTCATACTTGAGTTTAGCTATGGGCACACACAAGTGCATCAACTTTAATAGATAAATAACATTAGCAGCAGAGCAGTTTACCCATCTTTCCATAACTTGGCAGCGCCCTGTCACTCACTGCTCGGAGCCAATCATGCACACCTGTATGCAGTATCACCAAATGAGCAGATGAATTGCCTGAAAATCACAACCCTTTTTAAGCAAAGATTAAATGAGAGATTATGAATAAAACTTAATTTAAGGGAAAACTCCAGTGTTTTGAGGGATTATTACCAACATTTCTGGGGTTTTTGCGTTTGGTTTTCTCTCAGAATATAATGGTTTAGATTAAGAGACTAAACTGCTGGCTTGTCAGGTCATCTTACTGCTGCATTTCATGTCCCATCTTACTTTGTTGTAGAGATGTCACTGTATAAATTTGCTTTACCAAAACTGTGAAAATAAGCCATACATTTTAACAGACCCAAATGTTCCTTTAAACAACTTGACTGATAAATGAAGTGATTAACTTGCAAAACCCATGAACAATTATTGATTTAACACAAAATACACTAATAACGTTGGGAGCAGGGAAAAATGAAAAGGGAAGGTGGTGGCGTAAATGATTAAGTCAGAATATTGAAGCATTTTCTTTCTCAGGAGATGAAGACAGCTGCTGAGATCTGACCATTTGTCTCTGTTTGTCTCCCACACCCTCCATAATCCCTCCATACTGTAGTTTAAATTTGGAAGGTGCCAACCCCACACTGAGGGTATTATGGCGAGCCCTTCTAAATTGCCACTTGTTCTCCCGGCGTCATTAAGACCCTGGAACGACAGGAGGCCCTGGTCTTAAATTGCTACCACTGGAAACAGCAGTGGCATGTTTATAATTGCACTCTTTCTTAGCAGCGATGACGTTTTCTTCGTGGTAAACATGCTCCTTAGTACGGCTCTGGTCCTGCACAGACTGGAGGATTCATTAAGAGCTGTGACGACAGCATCTGAGCTCGGTTAACTCTGAGTCATTGGCTGTGTTTTATGAGCGGCTTTCACCTCAGAGGGAGCTCGTCAACGAGGCTGTTCTGATGGCAGAAACAGTGACGAGGTGGGAAATGTAACCATGCTGAAAGCGATTAGTGTTCCATTGGTGTTTGGCCTTCAGGAGTGAGCTGTGGCAAACAGAGGTGACACACCGCACCACCCTACCTCTGACTGCTGCACCGTGTATGTCACAGGTCATTTTAAACACATTAACTCTTGTTCTTATTTGAGCAATATGTAATTAGTCAAAGTAGTTGTTTTAGGACGATTTAAACTGCTTTTTGAATCAATATTACCACATTTTTACAATCACCTCCACCATCTTTGCAGTATTTAAACATAATTCCAATTTCGTAATGTCAGTGGAGAGCACTGTGTGTATTGCTATTCAGGCAAGAGCAGAAATTGGGTATATATGGCTGGTCTGGCAAATTAAGTTCAATTAATGTTAACTCAAGGTCCACTTATTAACTATTTCCAGATCTTGTACTGGCTTTTTCGGTAGTTGCACTGTATAGGCTGGAGTCCCTCAAAATAAGCAGCACAAAACTAACAACTCTTGCATTCTTGACTTTTATCTAATTTTCTTCCCCAGTTTATCACTCAAATTAAATATTATAGAATCAACAACAATGAGCCCTTTTCATGGAGCAGAACTTTTATCTTACTGTGTACAACAGTCACTTGTACAGCCTTGTACAAGCAGTGATCCTTCTTGTGGGTTATTTTATAAGCAACGTCTGCAAATGATTTGGTTGCTGGCTGGTAGCAAGGTTGTATTCTCCACAGCTGGTATGAAGACAGCTAATGAAATAATGAGCCACAAGAAATCACATGTAAGTGGTAGATAACATCAATGACACAAATGGTGGGATTTGTTGGGTCTCTCTCTGTAAATACCTATTTTAAAGAGTATGGTCTAGACCTGCTCTATATGAAAAGTGCCTTGAGATGACTGTTGTTGTGATATGGCGCTATATAAATAAATTGAATTGAAATTGAATTGAAATGTTGCTGTGTGACTGAACAAGTCTTCCTTAAATTTACACTGGGTGCCTTACAAACATGTCATTCACCCCATCAAATGGAGTCCTGAACATTTGGAAAGATCAGCTTCCCTTAAGTACTGTGCCATGTAAATGTTTGAAAGAGAGATAAGTAGCCTAGCATCTCTATAGTGCCTGGGTCTTGCCCTCTCCTTCTAAGGGAATTGGGGATTTGGCAGGTTTCCCTCATTTTAGTGGAGCTGGCCTTGTCTTTTTTTCTTCTTTTCTTTATACCACTGGTAAACCTGTTGGCCCCTTTTTACTGCTGTCCTTCTACCTCAGAATACTTGGGGCAGTGAAGCTGGAAAAGCCATTTAGGACGGATATCAGATGATGTGTAACTTGGGCTTAAAATAACATGTAAGCAGTGTGTGAGTCTGAGGGCTCGGCTTATTTCCTGAAGGGTTTAAGTGGCCTCGTTTTACTCATTTGGTAAAAATCTGACTAATATACACATTTGTACAGACAGGTTAACAAACACTCAGTCTCTCTCTCTCACACACACTCAGGAAGACACACACTCAGAAAAACATCCCACACACATATACACACATCTGCATAGACGGTAAACAGTCATCCACACACACATACACACTCTCTCACACACATATACAAGTGTTCCCTGCTAATATTTACCCATGTTAGCCCCTTAAGTAACAGCTTCCTCTGCATTTACTGTGTGTGTGTGTGTCTGTCTGTACCAGTGCGTACAAATGCATGATAACTGACAATTTAATGGTTAATATGCGTGACTATTTGTATATGGGCTCATAGATTACATGCAGGTGTTTTTATTTATTCATTTTGTGTACACCTTTGACAGTGTTTACAGCTTTAAGTCTTTTGGATGTGTCTGTAACAGTGCAGTAAATCTGAAATTTGGGAATTTCTCCCATTCCACCTTTGAAATGTGGGCACAGTAGAGAGTGTTGGCTGCTCTGCGAAGGCAGTGCACGTACATGCATTTGTACCTGGGGGATCGGGACACATTCCACAGGAAGGTGATGAGTTGACCTTGACCCAGACAAAACCTGGCAGAAACCTCCACCCACCCTGTTGAGCCACCCACACCCATTGTCAACCCAAATCCTTCTGTCCGTACACACACACACATATCAACAGGCTCACAGTAAACTGAGAGCGCCCCCGCCTATCCCAGACAGACAGGAGTGAATTATTGGGGTGAACATGGGTCGATGTGGGAGTGAAGGAGGAGGAGGAGGAGATCAGATGGTGTAAAGGGAAAAAGGTGGGTGAAGAGGAGAAGATCGAATAGGGAGAGAGGAAGTTAGTTAAGGACAGGGATGAATTTAATACGTCAATTATTTAATAATATTTAGATGTGTGGGTTTAGCTTATAGCGACTGAAATGCATTGTCACAGGAAACATGGCACAGTTACCAGTAACTGCAACCACGATAATTAATGTACCTCCTCTGAAATGTCGATAGTGTGAATGCTAACATTGCTGTTGTTATATGCCCATATTATTCTTATATTTTCTTACCTTGTTGCATCAACTCAACATGTAACAGCACAACATATACATTCATAATATATATAGTACTACAGTGACTGTAGTTCAACTAGTACTGGTTCATGCAAATGACGACATGAAGTATGTGTTTATGACAGTTCAGTTATCTCAGAGAGCATCACACCTATGGCATTCCTGAAGCCGGAAGTAGCCCTGTAATAAACTCCAGGTGTCACTAGTGATGATAAAGCACACACCAGAGCATAATTAACCCGGTTTCACCTCAAATAAAGTCTGACAACAGGCGCATTTAGTGCAGCAGTCGACAAGGATTGCAGCTAAGAACCCCCATTTCATGCAGAGAGCTATGCTACAACCAACCCGAGTAGTATGTCGTATGTCTAGACGGCCATAAAACGTCAGTCTGTGGCTGACTATGAACTTAGTCTGCAGATGAGGGCAGCTTATTTCACCTGATTGCAGTGCAATTTGTTCCAGGACTTGTGTTCGACTACCACGCTTTAAAGATTTTGATCATTTAATATTGTTTCAAAAATTACACAACCGGTTGACTGGTGCTTTAAGATATGATTTACTATGGAAATATATTTTAAACTAATTTGTGGTGGCATTTTGCTATTACCTGCCTTTAAAAACTGTCCAGAATGTTTCTAATTGCTGCTGAGATTACAATTGTGCTAACACAGTCTCCAAGTTGCCAGTTGTCAATCACCCATAGCACTGCCACTGACACTGTTGTTGGCAAGTGGATGGTGGAAGCTCAGCTGTCTGTTTTTCTGCTGCTCCTGGAAGACATTCTTGCAGTGTGAAGAGCAGTATGGCCCCTGAACTGGCTCCATGGGTCACAGACATTGACAGACAGACACCCTTTCCTTTCGTCAGTTATTGAGCCATATGCAGATGCTCCAAATTTAGAGACACAACCCTAAATACATAAAGTTTTTATACCATACAGCACTTAAATATTTCCATCCTGCCCAGACAACAACCAATCTGCAGCATGCTGGAGTAACTGTTTAGTTACCGTAACGCTTGTGTGTCAGGCACCCATAGTATCATATAAAGACGCAGACTTAAATCAGTGTTTACATTGCAGCAGATAGTACTATTTGACATGGCCTGTTAAATGATGTAGGATCAGAGCCTTCATGCGATGACAGAATGGAAGCCATCTGAAGGTAAACTGACCATTACACTGTATGTTCTTATGGTAAGCCATATGCATGGCCATAAGACATGAATTCCTTTACCTCTGTAATGATTGAAAGTCATGGATATCGCCCATGTCTTTGAGCTTAGCTTCTGTGCATTTGCCAGAAATGCTGTGGGCTTGAATTGGAGTCTTAAGAAAAACACCTTGTCTTGAGGATCTCACCCCACAGTGTTTTGAAAACATTTTTCAATTTTTGCCTGACTATTTACTTCTTTACCAGCTGATAAAAGACAGAGAAAAGACAAGATCTGTTTTGTGATGCATTATCAGGTATGTCAACTATGAGCCATCATGCTCCAAGAGTCTGCAGGTGTCTGTGTAACTGACCAGGAAAATGGGGACAGCTGAGTGAAGAAGAGTGTCATAACTGTTGATTTATAGCTATTGAATTTGGAGCAGATTGATGACGCCGATTGTTTCAATAGCCCTGTTCCATGTTCATCATGTGACATTTTACAGAGACACAACATTTAAAACATAAAAGAAGTAAATATACTTGTTCTAAATATTGACTGGTGAGTTAATTAGAGCCACCATTGGTCCATATACAGTTGCAAAAGTGTGAGAAGGTATTCAAAAGTCTGTCTGGTGTTAGCCGGGATCAAGCAGCTAGATAGACACAACACTGTCATGACTGAATGATAAATAGCAACCAGATAAGATTCGTTCATTGATTGAAAAAAATAAAGGCAAACCTGCAGGCCCGTGCACATAAAAGAATGCAAAGAGGGAAGTCAGCTCTGACTTGAACCAAACATTTTGGTGAAAATCATCTAATCACTAACGAATCTGTTGCATCTGCTGTTAAGAGGAAATGAGTCATGCTTATGAATTTTGCTTGTTGTTTCCATTGTTAGTGAATTGTTGAGTTGTCCAGGGCAATTATTGTGTTTCTCTGTTGAGAGACAATGTTAAGTAATAGCTTGACATTTTGAAGTATTTATTATTTGGTTTTGGGAGAGCTATGAGAGGGAAACAGCGAGGCTTCACAATAAATATGAAGCCACAGGAGGACCATCTGGCAAAATTCCGCTCAACAGCAGCTCAAAACCCCTTTGAACCTAGTTAGTCTTGGTTTGGTTGATTTGTAAAAGCCATAGTGTAAAAATTCGTATGTTTGGTTTCATGGGGAGTATGACGGACTATTTCTTGACTGGGTGCAGACTTTAAGGGATTGTCGTTGCTGTAAGGTTGACCAGCAGAGACTTGTAAAGTAACTTTGAAAGTACATGATTTTCAAGATGAAAAATACTTCAAAACCAACCCATGTCTGTTCAGTGTAACTCTATGTAGTTTATTTAACCTTTTAAAAAGGTCATTCATAAGTTTGAAGAGAAGCTGAATGCACAAGAAATAGTTGAGACACAGACCATAGGCACAGACTCACACCCTGTTAATGGTCTCAGACATTACTGGGGTCTTGTGCGAAATGTATGATTGTAGGCCGGATTTTGAGTGTTCTTGCAGTAATCCCACTGGCTAGCTGCTGTGGCTCTGGTGGATCTGGGAGCTCGGCATTGGGTTTCGGCCACCGGTCTTTTGACCGGCTCACAGGATGAGGAGATCCTGAGCGCTGCAGAGGCACTTATGAAGGACGACATTGTTGCCAGCCTGGGGAGAAAACTGACAGTCTGGCAACATGGTATATGGAATTTCCTACTGTGATGTTATTCACACAAGATATTTAGTTTTTGTGCCAAATGAAGGAGAGGGAGAGAAAGAGGCAGAGGGAGAAGGGAGGAGGAGGAGGAAGAGGGTGGAGGCAGAGGGGAGACAGAGGACAGAGAAAGCATGGAGGACAGAGAAAAGTGAGAATAAAGAGAATAAATAAAAGGAAATTGTTTAAGTACAGGCAATGGAGAGAGAGAATGAAGGGTAGGGTGAACAGAAAGAACGAGGGAATGAGTAAGGAGAGGGTATGTACCTTTCTATCTACCCGTTTTATGTACATTTTCAGTGTGCACAGAGAAACCTGGAGTGTGGTACCCGCTTCTGTTTCCATGTATACAAAGCACTTGTGTCATCTCAAAGCGTTTCTGTGGAGATGGCAGCATCAGACCTGGCTCATATTGCATCTGAAATATTCAGTTTTAACCAGACAGAATACATTCAAACCATCACTGATGCTATCATAAACACATAGATACTATCATAAAGAGCACACATGTAATATGTTATATGGATTGGTAGATTTATTTACTCTGAGCTGGCACATAAATGCTCATATTAACAGAGGTAGATTTCTTTACACAAATACGAGCAATTTCAAATTAATAATTTTTTTGACCTACATCAGAACTATTTTTTTAAAATCCTGTTTGGGAGCTCCCCGTCATCACTAAAGAGGTGTGTGTGAATCAGAGTCAAATTGTAAAACACTTTGTCCATTATGGTAGAATAGTGTTACAAGTCTCAGAGTATGCTACTTTTGTCTATGCTACTGAGAAACTACATTTTCACATAGCCACAAGAGGCTCCGTAATGTCAGGACACATAACACAGACTTTAAGTATTGCCTCCCGATGAGCAGGGAGTCAAATATTGATTCCAAGTCCAACGCCTTAAATCACTGGCCATCACAGCTCCAAGGAGAATTATAAAGCACAAATTGCTCGCCACCATCACCTCCTAAAGATCAAATATTTTTATCTGTGAAAGCAACTAAACAACCGTTTGAATAAATGTCGTTGTTTCTTTTGTCTCTATTTAGCATAACCAAATCAAATCCAAGCATAAAGTCATGTGGCACATTTGATCGCTCCAATACTTGACAACTTTCACAGTATTTTGTGAAAACCAGAGCAGCCAAAACCTGTTCAGTACAATGGAGCATTGAACCATATTGCAAAGAGGAATGGAAGTATCTCACCTGTACAGGAGAATACTATAGTCTAATGACCTTGTAACGTAAGATTTTACCAGGTGAGCTGATTGGCTGAAAGTGCAATTTGAATCTAAAGACTGCAAAACACATTTTGAGTAACATGTTGAGTGTGTTGTATGATGATTGATTTTTATTCAAATAAAACAGGTGAGAAAGATCAAAGTGTATGTTAGCAGTCCAAAAGTTGCTAAGTGATACAATTTTAGAAACTTCCGTCGGAGGCAATAATTTTGAGTGTAAATATACACAGTAAAACCCACATTTATGAGGGCACAGGCAAGCTTCCTGTTGTTGGGGCAGCCAATCATAGAAAGTGATAAGTGTTTTTACTAGGATCAATATTATTATTGTCATTATTATGAAAGCATTTCTTTATTAGTTTTATAATTTACTTTTCCTAGATATTTTTGTAGAATCCGCTCATGTTTTCAACATATTATTTCTTAGCTCAACTAGGAAAGATTCTGTATTACAGGATTTAAAGATAGAAAAAAAATCATAAAAGACTGAACACACAGCTTAATAAAAATTCCACAGGATTTAAATATTATCGAATGATTTCTACTATGTGAGAAAAAGTGACAGGATCAAATATCAAATGGCTGGATTGTCAATTTAGAAACACTGAACAGATTGGTAAATGTTTTACAGGCGGCACTCTCAGTGAAGCACGGTTGAACTGCAGACTGAGATTTAAAGATTTAAAACGCCAGATAATGATTACCAAAGTGCAATCTGTCCTCAACTATTTCAATACCGAACCGGCTTTTAAATCGAGATTGTTTCGAAAAGCAAGACAAAAATCTGAACTCAGTATTTAAGATTTCAAACATGTTGAGAATCTTATTCAAGTATTGCAATTTGTTAGAAACACTGACTGTTCTTTCTGGGTAACTGATCATCGCGCTGAATTTTGCTCTACATAAGAGTAAGTGTCAATCATGCTTTTCAGCTGGTGAACAAAGCCTGAAAATGAAACTATTTCACAAAGTGTTTCATTGTGCTGTCTTTTGTGGAGAGACTATGCTGAAGCCAAAGACAGAGAGTGACATGTGACAGTAACGCTCTGTCATGTGGGGCCTACTGCATCTGACGCTTAAAGGACATAGTCTATATTCAATATCTTTTTTTTAGCCGTCAGAACATCAAAACCTTTAGATCCTCAAGGAGGCTGAACCTCTGATTTTTGGGAATGTATCACAGGTTTTTCACTGGTTTGCTGTTTGACCCCACAGACCAATCAAATGCAGTGAGTAAAAACATAAAATAGTAATTCCAACCATAACTAACTTAAAATTCATTGCACAGGTAAAACAATTCATCTAAAAGTTCACACCACATCCCCTCCCGTCGAGCAAACCTGCTCAGCAGTAGTAATTTCTGGATAATGATTACCAACCTGTAATCATTTCTTATCACATACAGACGTTGTTAATGTTTCCTCACGGTGTTTACTACATTATACTGTCTCTAATCCAAAGACAGGAGATAATGGCATCTATGCTTAGAGTCAGTGTGAAACCAACAGACCCCCCGACAATATACAGAAATAAGTCAAATATTGTACACAGTCAGTTTAATCTAAACAATAATTTGCATAAAGTTAATATTATTTTTACTCTCTACTGCATTTCAGTCTTTAGTCTTTCTTCAGGAATGTTTAATGGTTTGTCACAGAAAAATCCTCGCTGAAAAGAAAAGTAAAGTGTTGTGTAAACGAGTGAAAGTTGTAGCAATTTTTTTCTCTCATTCCTGACTTGTCAAATGCAACTAATTAATAACATTAATGATGAGTTATTCATTTAGGTGTGTCAGTTCCCTGGGCCCAGGTATTGTTCATGCTAAATACCGTACACCTAAAATGGAAAAGAGCCAACATTAACATTCCCACTGCAGTTGTGTTTTTTGGTCTGTTATGAGAACCAAGAATGCTGCTTCTGACAAGTGAAAAAAGACACCATACCTGGGTGTTTGGCAACAAAGATGGAGACAACCCAGTGAAACCAGGAGGATATTTCAGAGGCTTCGCAAAAGTATGTGATGACTACCTGTATGGAACCCTTCATGAAGGACCTTGAACTGAGCTTCCATCTCTGTCTTCAAATGTTGTTAACATTTCCGAATGCAATAGTTGTGTATAGAACACAAAAAATATGTATGGATGTTAAGAAGTGTAAAAATTTTACACTTGACTAAAGGTAAAACATGCATTTACCATAATGTAGTAATCAGGATTTGTTACTTTCAGATTCTTGCTTTTTGACAGTTTTATGGCACTGAGCTGCTCCAGATCTGAATGCGGAGTTGAGTGAAATCAAGGAAACAAAAAAAAAAAAAAAAAGCATGAGGGATTAGAGAACCTTCCTGGATAAATAAGGAAGGTGAAAGCAACCCAGGAAATCTGTGCTGCTTGGTGAGGCATCCACGCTTGACATATGACCTGTCAATCTAAGTCACAGTTAGACCTGGATTAAGCTGATGAAACCAACAGAGAGCCACTTGAAACTGACAAACACATTCCACTTTTGTACGTGTCAGACATTGTTGTTCCAGCAGCAAATAGTTGACAGTCATATGAAGGCAGACGCAAAGGCAGCTCCAAAATAAACCATCTGAACAGGTCTTTGATACTCACTTTTCAAAACTTGCCAGGTGAGATAAGTTCACTGTTTCCAGTACAAATGAACTTGAATAAAAAAAAATGTGTTGCATCATGTGGCATCTCGACACCTGAACAGTGGATTCGCATATTCCGGCAAAAATATTTATTTAAACTAACTAATTTTACTTGATTCATTTGAAAAGCACAACACCACGAATTAACACTGCACATCCATGTCACCTGTATAGCAACCTTTGTCATGGACGTTATGAACAAAACTGGGTGAATAAAACACACAGGCAAATATATACCCAATAATGTAATATAGGCATATATTACCGTAGCTAAATCACTTAAAGAACACATGACTACCTTTAGGATATATTGATTTGAATGTATTAGGATACAATGAACCCACAACTTCAATACTGAAATGATGTGATGGCTTCAGAATAAACAGTTATTAGCACCAAGTCATGGTGTTAGATTTCAGGTGGTGTGGATTTAAATGTGGGTGTCCATGATCAACACTGATCAAATTATCCTTTTAAATATCTTGAATGCCTGAGAATCCATTTTTTTCCTTTGAAGCACTTTGATTAGTGTGGGTGCCAGGTTAGATTTATTAAATTACCATTTGGACCTTTGCAGGATCTATATGGTAGAGAAACATAAGCCCAGTGTTTAGTTTGGCATTACTGGGGAAAAGAGGACTTTTTAAACTCAATAACAGTACAGCACTTGATGAGGATACTTGATTTTCGTTGCATATTGGTCTCTCATGGTTGGTAATAATGTTAATGATCTAGTTATTTTAGATTAAACCTCGTTGCAGCATTCATTGTAATGTGAATGATACTTGTTGCCGCGGTGTGAGTTGGAGTGAAGAGGCCCGGTCCTGGTCGAGACTTAGCTGCAGGACACGCGAGCAGGGTCCAAATCCAAGTGTGGAATGGCTGCAGGCTTCAACCCGCGCTTAAGAGGGTCACTGCCGAACAAAGGGGGTTCAGTCACTAGCTGAGAGGCTGCACTCACTGAAAGGAACATGGGCCAAGGCAGTGTGAGAGTGCGTGT
Source organism: Lates japonicus (assembly GCA_033238685.1). Classification (NCBI taxonomy): domain Eukaryota; kingdom Metazoa; phylum Chordata; class Actinopteri; family Centropomidae; genus Lates; species Lates japonicus. The sequence continues at coordinate 87,198 of BRZM01001859.1, forward strand.
GTGTGTTTATGATTGAGAGTAGAGTGAGCATGTTGCAGGTTGGAGTTTCAATTAACAAATGTTTCAAGAAGAAAAATGTGTGTCTCATTTGTCTTAAAAATGACATGCCTCCTTACCAAGTCTTTTCCCGTGTCTGAGATCCTCCATCTTAAGACATCAGGAAAAGACGTGAGGAAAGAGGAATCCATGAAATATGGTTCAGAATGAGCTATTCTTCTCTGAGGTGTTATCAGAGGTGACATGAGTTTCTGATGACGATCGCAACGGCCAGGTAAGGTTCTTTGCTGACTGTTGGTTTGGTAAGTATGTGACATCCTCCCTAAATGATACCAAGGTGGCCAGTAACTTGTAATGTTGCTACATTATACTGATGTTTTTATTAATGCATAATGACAAATCTAAAGGTTCTGTTTTCATTCAGACCAATACTTAAACCCACAGTATCCTGAAATGATCTTTTAACAGAGAAGAAATCATACATAAAAAGTGGCAAGAATCAGAAAAACTGCTTTATTATGTGTCTGTCTGACAAACTGAAGTGTTGTGGTGGTAATTTGTAATGCAGCTCCCCAGCAGCTGCACCCTCATCCAGTGACTTTTGTAGGATGAAGAAGCAACACAGTTCCGTTTCTCCATCCCTGTGGCATGTGTCAAATCTGACACCTGTGCACTGGACGGGTCATACAGACAAGAGGTCTGCCTCTTTCAGACATGGAGAGTACATGACATTCCTTGGCTTGTGTGTCTCATTAAAATATAGAATTATATTTATGGCTTCTTCCAGCACATTTACAGAATGAACTGCACACTCCTGTGTTATTTGGGCACTAGCTGCGAGTGAGAGAGAAAGAGAGAGAGAGAGAGGAGGAGCAGTGTTAAGGATAGAGAGAAGAAGAGTGTTTTCTCTCCTCCCCAGGATACATTGCCGATTGATTTGTGTAAACTTATTTTCCCACTGAAAACTTATGACCATCAGGAGCCTAAGGGAGACTTGCACCTGCCTCTAATTTTGCTACAGATGGCAGATTTGGATATTAAATTATTACTGTCATCTGAGTAGACAGTACAAACATGCACTTAATCCCTCCCTCTCTCTCTCTCTCTCTCTCTGCATAAGCTAATCCAGCCGCTGCAGTCTTTACACTGGTCTGATGGCATTCAATTATTTGTTACGTTAGAAAGTGATTCTAGAAATCTTGCTATATAGGTCAGACCTAGTAAGATTGTGTGTGTTTATGTGTATGTTTTCTAGACAGAAATTCACAGTTTTTTGGTTAAACTAATGAAATGATTTATTATACACTGTGTTTATTTGTGGTCGTAGTAAGTGTGCAAATCTTGTTTTACTATATCCATGGAATCCAAAACTGGGAGCCCAATTATACTTGTTGGGTCAGATTTGTGGGGGACCATAATGTTGGACCCTCCACATTTAAATGGCTGTCTGAGGGTTAAGACTTGATTTTAAGGTTGGGAAAAGAATTGGTTTAGGTTAGGGTTAGGTTAGGAATCAGTTGCATGGTTAATGTTTGGTAAGCTGCTAGGGGAATTAAGTCAATGATGGGTCCCCACAACGATAGGGTGCACAAGGGCATGGGTGTGTGCTTTCAGAGGCCAAACATTTACTAACACTACTCAAGTGTGACTGAAATTGTCACAGGTTAAATTTTGTAAAGACAAACATTGTCCAGTTAGGTTTTCAAAGTGTTTGAAAATGTTATGCAGCGCTTTTTGTCGAAGTGCATCTTGAGAAAATCCAATTCAGACACCTTTAAAGCCTTTATTTTATTATTTATTCCTTTTGTGTGTCAGGTCACTTTACCATCTCCTGTTGGTGGTATTGTACTGTACAAGATTCATCCAAGAATGCCATTTCTCAAAGAGGACGGATTGACATGAAGTCTTTCATTAGGTCAGTGATATCTATTGTCTTAGATATTCCTTGTCTGAGTACATCATGGAGGCTCAGCTTTCGCAATAAACTCCCCTTTCCATGAGAACACTCAAAATCCCCAGACATGACTATTTGAAACAATATCTGTACTATTCTTGAGGAATAATACAGTAAATGTTTCCCATACAGTCGAGGCACCGCAAACTGTGCCTTGCTAGCCTTTATTGAGGTTCTGTAAACCCAAACTCTTGTAATCCCTGTTATAACACTTCCCACACTGTTTTGTAGAAAGCTGCAAATCGAATATTCACCTCTTGAACCAAATGTGAAGTGCAAACCCTCAAAACACGTGGCTGCCTCAGCTTTCACTCCTCAGCACATCATTCAATATCAAGGCCATTTCCCATAAAATAGGCCCAAAGCTATAAAGAAGAAAAGAAGAAAGTCCTCAAGTTTTTCCACTTGGTTTTATTTCTTTTTTTTCTCTTTTTCTGCCTCTGTGTTTTTCACCTAGGGTATCTATTTGTCCCTTTTCTTTTCTCCTTTTCCTCCTCCTCCACCTCCTCCCTCTCCTCCTCTGAAACACGTCTAACATGTATTCTTAAGTCTTTTTTGTACCTACGACCTTTCCCTATTGAACTCCCACCCTCTCCACTCCTTTGGCTCTCCCTTTCCCTCTCAGGGGCCTAATTATGAGCCGGCATTAAATAAAAACATTTATATTTCTCCAAAAAAAGGCTTCTCTCTGTGCTTTCTGTGGACAATGAGGGCTTGTGATTCTCCCCTCCCTCCTGCTCCCTCTTTCTGTCTCTTTCTCCTCTGAGTGGCCATTCACTGGGGGTCTCTGTCTCCCTTTGTGATTGGCTCGCTCTAGGACTCCTAGGGGGCAGTAATTGTGTCTCATTAAGTCTTACAGTAGTCGTGAGGGGAGTGTAGCGGGGTGGGAAGTAAGGGGAGTTTACACACAAGGCCCGCAATTAGAAATCCCCAGAGGCTTGAATCCGAGGCCCTAATCAGGCCACAATGGCTGAGGCTCCTGCCATTTAGGCCAAAAGGTAGCTGCCACATTGTCCAAACACACACACACATGCAGAGAGACACACACACACACCAAGATACACTTACCTTTGTGAGGATGGATGTACTTGTGTGGTGGTATCCCGGAGGCAATTTGGAGAGCGAGGGGCCCGTAGAGGCTTTTCCTGCCTCAGTCTGGCCACACACACATTCATGGGCTCAGAACATTGTACACACACAGGGGTACTGACACACACACACACACACACTTTTCCATCCATACTGGAAATAAGGGGTCTCATTAGTGATGTTCAGGACAGGCTGGGAGTTTGCTTTCTGTTTACTCATTTGTACCCTGTGATTCCTCCACTGCACACGGAGTTTTTAAGTTTTTGTGAAAAACATTTTCTATAAAGGCATATTTCAGTGTCTTAGGTAGAAGCAGCGGGTAATAAAATCAACATGCTGTGGATACATAAATAACCCATACTTCGTCTCTGTGGAAATTCAGTAAATTTCGAGGTGTCTGTAGAGTGCTTACATACAATAATGATATTCCACCACATCTGTCCTAAAAGGAAATACAATGGAAAGTGAAAACTTTGCAAAGCCTTCCTTTTTATCATAATAGGAGCAGAAAGTGGTCTCTTTCCTACGTTTATCTGTGTAAGCGTTTAGGAGAAACAGTGGCTTCCCTCCTTATCTTTGTTACCTTGAGTGCTGCAGTGGATTATGAAGTGGATTATGCAAATGCTCACAATGTATTCATAATAACAAGGTTGGGAGTTCGTCGCCCGTGCCGAATTTGTATGAATGCATGAAATAAAAAAACTGAATTGGCTGGAATGTGTTATCATTTATTGAAAATTAACTTAGTTCCTGATATTGTCACAGTGTTTTGGCTCGTTGTTAATTTGTTGATTAGCTGCATCTGTAAAATGGAGTGATATCAGTTGTATTTAACAAAATTATTTTCTGGGGTGTTTTTAGTGTAGCTCAATAACATTATGCCTGTAGGTATTATACGTGTATAAATTCCATGGATTTTCCTTGCTTTACTCGAGTTGTGTCATGGAAGAATTAATTCTCTGTCACATTGTTGGAGGTTATTGATATTGATCCGAATGTGGGTCCTCTCGTTCATTGTTTTTAACATTTTCCGTAATCAACTGCTCAGATCAAGTAACTATGTGTTTCTCTTCATTTGGAGTGTTTTGTTTTGTACTTTGTCATGAAAAATCTTGTTGAGCTGAAGAAACCCTTCATCATTGGATGGATCTGCTCTAGATCCACTCAGTGCTGACCTGCACTGGGTGGCTTTTTACCTGCAGCGAAAATGAAGGTCATACAACATCTAATCTAGCCCCTACATTCCAGCATGCAAACAAATTTGCAGCAGCTCTTCTAGATGGTCTGGATGGGAAATATTAACTGCTCCAGGAGGACTGTTAGTGATATACGGTCAACAGATGTTATAATGTCTAAATTAAACTGGCTAATAAAATAAAGCGACTGCTGATTTCAACAGTGTTAAAGTGATTGTATTTCTTGTATTATGTAACATACTGCACGGAGATAAACACAAATGACGTGCAGCTGTAATATATGGGATCTGGTCTATTGGCGTGAAAATTACAAAATCAGTATCCACTTGGAGCCAGGTTTTGGAAACCTTTGAGTTTTCTTGATGCAAAAGCATAAAAGCTGCTGGATGGTGATGAATGAAACATGATAAGTGGCCACAATTTCATCATGGGTTCTTCATTCAAAACAAGAAAAAACATCGCCCACATTAAGATCGTTGAAAATTACGAGCAGTTATGAAAGCTGTGATTCATCTGAGGTCCTTTGTAGCTTCAACTCATCAAGGTATGTTTCATCAGTGTGTTTAAAAAATAATAATGAATTTCAAGTAAGAGCAGCATGAGATAAAACAGAGACATGAGATGCAGTATGCTCAGATAGCGTACTGTACAGGCCATTTGAATACTGGATCACAATATCAGCAAGGTCACCTGTACTTGTGAAGTCGGAGTTAACTGCTTGACATCCTTGAAGATAAGGTTACAGGTTAAGTCACAAGTTCAACCTGCAGATTGACAGGAAACAGGGTGTGGAAAGTCAACGGGAAACACTGTGTCCTCTTTCAGCAGTGACTGTTGCTGTCCTTCAGCAAACATTCAATGTCAGCCAAGCAAAACTGAAAAAGGTTTAAAGTTGCATGTCTATCTATATACTGTATCAGGATTTTCTAACACTAGCTAGCATTAGCCACCATAAACAACTAGTCATGCCAGACCAGTAAAGTAAATGTGGTAAAAACTCAAACTGGAAGTGCTAGAATTGAGCAGGCATGTTTTGCTCATGGATTAAATTTTTATTTGCAGAAAGGATGAGTGTGTATTTCTCTTTCAAAATTGTCACGGTCTAACTTAAAAAAGTAAACTGGAGCTGTAACCTCGTAAAATCAACGTCTTTACATTCTATTACTTCAGGCGCTACTACTTATTCTGAGCATGATGAATGAGGGAGAGTCTACACACACTCTTATCTGCTGCCAAGGTGTAAGGTTTATTTGTACCTAATCACAGGTGATGCTTTAATTTGTTTGCTCTCAGTCTTAAAGGTCTATGCCCCAATCTGCCTGTCGTTGTTGAGATCCATGTATGTGTATTCTTTTTTTGTTCTTTTCCACTGCCTTACTTCAGGCAACATTCACTGACTAAATGGCTAAAGTTTGCTGTCAAGGACGCTTCAGTTTATGGCTAGGCACACACACAATATCAGATATTTACTTCATTTGCACTCTCAGTAGCCATCTGTGTATTCTGTTTTCTCACAGGTTCACTATCAATTTTGATCCCACTGTATCATTTTCCATGCTGAGTAGTTGCCTACCGATTTCATGACCTCATGCCGGATTACATTACATCCTGCTGTGTTTCAATGTGCTGGAGCTGAATGGCTGACCAGCTCAGCCAGTATGACTGGGAACTCTATGCATTGGAGGAGGGTAATAAAGGTTTCATCTCCTCACAACATGGAAGTCTTTGGGTGGCAGTGGCAGGGACGAATCTAGTAGCTGGTGGTATTGTCCCAGCATTTAAACACAATTAACTACAACCAGTTCCTTCTCTAAACTAATTGTAGGTGATAATTATTGTTTGGGACCTAATTTACACAAATAATTAACAGATGTATGCTGGCCTACATAAGTTCTTTTGCAAATCCCTACCATTGTATTATTAATTGGGCTAGGAATGTAAGCAAATGCTCTGGTACCCCCCGCAGCTCCTGCTGAATACAGTCTAAGCCCTCTGAATAACTTCAACAGGAGGTGTATTCCTCCTAAAGCCCAGATTGAATTTTTACATTGTTGCGGTTAGAGAGTAAGAAGTTTAAAAAGGTGATTAAAAGTTTGTTTATTGGAGCATTTACGACAAAGCTAAAGAGTCCTGTGACCATCTAGACAGAGAGACACAGTTTAAAGTTAAAAGATGCTAAATAAATTACAGTATATATTGAGATGTGCAAACACTTTAAACTTGTGATGCTAATTCTGATCTTTAATGTCCGTTATTTCCAGCATTTTCAGAATACACTTTATTCTGCATTCTACTATAAACTACTATATAAAGCTAATTATCTTGTTCTTGTTTTCTTATTTTGTTCCTCTTTAATTCTGCATCCTACTCAACCTATTTCCCCTAGTTTAAACTTTTCAATTCAGCTCAAAGTCCCAATATCTTGGTTTTGGATGATTACTCTAAAATTAAAATGGAAACATACCACTACAGACTAAAAGGATAATAATATAATACAATAATAATGTCTAACATGGCAATCGAATTTCTGAGATTCATTACTTACATCAAGTGTTTCTCACTAATTTGTTTATAGCAACAGAATAATTATCATAAAAGCCGTCTATACATTCTACTAACCTTACAGGCAGCAGAATCTTGTTTAACATGAGCAAATGTCTATGAATTACAGAATGTTTAGCTTGTTTTTGTAAAGGGTACAGGTGCATTACTTTACATCACCCAGTACAGGCAGCAGACTAAAATAACATTCTCCTGAGCTAATCACATAAAATACCTGTAAAGTACATCTAACAACACACAACAACTATGACATGAGGAGACTGCACCACATTTCCACCAAGCAGATTTCAGTCACAATAAAGTCATAGATCATGCTTGTGATAGCTGTTGTGAGGGTTTCCCACCCTGCCACAAAAAGCAGAGAAACCGCGTGTTCAGTCATTATCTCTGGTCTGGACCACCCGTTCCCCCTCGCTGTCCCACTGTCAGTCAAATACAACGCTACAACTCCTGCTTTGGCCCCAACCCCAACCTATTTATAGGCCAGCCCTCCTGCTCCACCACCCCACACTCTGGACTGGGGTGGTGACGCAGGTGTGTTTTTAGCCAGTAGTGAATGTGGACTGTGATTAACAGCTGGGCCACGATTCATTCAGAGGTAAGTCAAGTCAGTCAGACATGAGTAGCTTTGCATAAGCGTAACACAGCAGGCAAGGACATGACTATGGAACAGCAGGGCAAGGCTGCATTTTTCAGTTTTAACAAAATATACATTTCATTGACACAAAACAAGCGGGGAATAACCATTTCTGCACTTAAATATCCTCAACATATGACATTTGTTGTATTTCTACAAAGATACAGGGGCCAAAACTCACTTATCTGATATAGGTTTCATCGTGTGACTGATCAAATATACATAAAGATTTTCAGAGCGATAGAAAACTGTATGTAGCTTTTCTCTTTCTCAGAGTTTTATAGAGGTTTGTTGTATGGAGTTTACTGGCGGTTGTCAACTTAAACAATCTGATTTTGTTCAACCGGTATGCAGTGACAACCTATGTGCATCCTTGATAAACTCAATTTAGGCCGGCGGAGGACTGCCGGGAGAAACATGGGACAGTGCTGACATCCTTAGGTCAGCTGGTTAACTCCATTTCGAAGGAGAGAGGCTTTTTATAGGTGTTGCTGCTACATAGATTATATCAAAGATATATGGTTTCACCAGTATTTATCAAAATACGCAAAAGGATTTCTGGAGTAGTAAATCTGGCAGTGTGTATATACATTTAAGATTAAGATTAAGAGAGTTTTGTTGTATAGAGATTTTTCAGTGAGTTTCTCTCCACTGACTGTGTGATATCCACCATTACAAGTCATCATGAACAGCAGCACATGGTGTCAGGCCATGCACATCCCAAATGTTTTTTCATCTTGAGTTAAACTTAATTTTAAGAGTTTTTTCAGTGATCTTTATTTATACTTTCAACTTCACTGTTATGATATTTACTGCTATTGTAATCTTTACAATAATGTTTTGTACTAGGATACAGTATGACATACTAGCATCATGATAGCTCAGTTGGTAGGCGGAGGACTGTAGGAGAGGCCAGAACAGTGCTGACATCCTTGGGTGCTTCTGGTTCAACTCCACATTTTCCGAAGGAGGAGGCTTTTGTAGGTGTAGCTGCTAAGACATGTGTCAACAAAATAAGACATGCAGATGCACTGTTATTGCTTTCACCATTTCCATAATGGCCATGGAAATCAAATTTAGTCACAATTGAAACTGCAGCCCAACAAATACTTGCGGGTGTGTGATATTCAGGTCATAACAGTTATCACAGATACATGGTTTCATTGTATTTTGCTAAATGTGCTAAAAGAATCTCAGAGCAGTAAACTGCGGCTATAAATGTTTTATTAGAGGTGTTGTATGTATGTTTTGCGTTTCCTGGCTAAACTTTGGCGTTTTGTTGTATTACGTCATCTTTAATGATACTGTGTTTTTGATCAATAGTACAGAGTATAAAATAGGCTGGGTAAAATGGCCAGTTATACTGAACATTTATCAATGTCATTTGTTATATTTTTTATTCAGGAAAAATATTTCATTTCAATTATTGGTACTGTTTATCCCACTGGCCTCCTTGAAATAAGTGTCTTTTGGAGGTGTGGCCTGATACAGAGGGTTTAGAATGAAATTGTCCCAGGGCTGAAAAGAACATAACATCACTTAACTTAACACAGACACACTTTCTCTCAATGAGTAATTATTGACTTGGGTGGCGCACAGTAGAAAGCATTTTACCAATCTCCTCAATACTGCAGTTGATAGGTGGAGCACTGAAAGGCAGAATGTCTTTGACATCCTTGGGTCACTGGTTTTGGCTCACTTGAAAAAGAAGGCTTTTTGTGGCTGCATCTGTCCCACGTGACAAGCGGACGTGCACTTGATTTGCATCCAGCTGGCCAAATGCTTCCCACAGAGTTGTTATATCAGGCATGAATAATTTCATGACTGAAACCTAGCCCTAACCAATACTTCTGCAGGTCAATGACCTTTCAATGAGTTCATCACAGATGTATGAACTTTCACCATTATAATTTACAAATATGCAAGGAGAATTTCAGAGCGGTGACTGCAGCTATAAATATTTATTGGCAGCATTGCATATAGAATGACATTTACTCTTCCAGTTTCACTGTTATATATCTGCTGTGTCATCTTTAACAATAACATGCAGTGTTCAGCAGTATGTAATAATAGCCGCACATCGCCCGATGCGCTCAGTTGGTAGAAGCGGAGGACTGTGAGGAGGAAACAGGACAGTGCTGATCACTTGGGTAGCTGGTTAGAGCTCCGGCTGAAGGAGGCTTTTGTGATGCAGCTACTACAGAATATATGTCTGAAGTAAGACAGTATATGCATTGTATTACATCCACCTTACGCTCCAGAATTTCCATACTATCGGTGAATAATCATAATTAGGTAAATAAACTGTTTGCAGCAGCAAAACTAGACTGCACTTTGGTTTATCTAGAAAATATGCAAAAAGAAATTGTAGGCAGTAAACTGCAGCTATATACATGTTTGACTAGCACTGTATGTACATTTACTTAGTTCATATTTTTCTCAGCTTCGTTTTTTTTTAATGAAGCTTTGTTTTTGTTTCAGCAGTACATGGTACAGAGTGCACATCCTTGATAGCTCAGTTGGTAGAGGCGGAGGACTGTAGGAGAGCAGAGGCAGTGCTGACATCCTTGGGTCAGCTGGTTTCAACTCCGGCTCGGAAAGGAGGAGGCTTTGTAAAATTATAGCTGTTACAGCAATCTTGTCAACAAAATAAAACAAATGACAGACCCTCCTTCATCCACCTTACAGAGCATTTTTTCCTTAGTGCTTACAAGTCACTAAATCATCAGAATTCTGTCCCGCCATGCCAGTGATTTGGCTCTGTATTTCTGCTGACTCAAGGTCTGGGACAACAATGGCCACCTTTCTGTGTTCATATCCTTTATACAGAATCTGGTGAGGCAGAATAACAGCACAACATTCCCACCATGAGCTATGTAAAAGGAGCTAATGAAGTCACTAAATCAGCAGCATTACTGTATATACAGTAATATACATGTTACATTACATGTTTTATTAGCGTGTGCAATGATATTACTCTTTATTTACTGCTACATGATATTTACTGCTACTGTCATCTCTAACCCAACAATGTGCATTGTTCAGCGTATACAGTAATAAACCCACATCCTTGATAGCTCAGTTGGTAGAGGCGGAGGACCAGGAAAACAGGCAGTGCACGAGCATCCTTGGAGTCGCTGGTTCAACTCCAGCTCGAGAGGAGGCTGGAGGTGTAGCTGCTACAGAGAATATATGTCTGAAGTAAGACAAATTATACATTGTACATCTCAGAAATTTCCATAATGTCAGTGAAGTCCCATTATAAATGGTAAAGCAACATACTGTCCACAGCAGAACCTGGAGCCAAGTACATACAGGTTGTATTTGGAAAATATGCCAAAAAGTTTTGTTTTCTCATTAAAGATTTTTCAATGAAGCTTAGTCTTTAATAATCTTACTGTAAAAATGATATTTAAACACACAACTGTCTTTAACAATAAGAAGGTTTTGTTCAGCGGTATACGGTGAAAAGTAAAACACATCGCCCGATATAGCTCAGTTGGTAGAGGAGGACTGTGGGAGAGCCAGACAGTGCTGGCATCTCCCAGCAAATTCGCTGGTTCAACTCCATTTTCGAAGGAGGAGAGGCTTTAGCAGGATGCAGCTGCTACGAAATATGTCCAATGAAACAAGCTGATGGACTTGTACTGCATCCACCTGGTACACTTCGCTTCACCATGTAATTGGCCAAACAGGCAAAAGAGAATTTCAAACTGATAGACTATATATTTTACTTTTGTTTTCAGCTAAAATTTTAATGGAGTTTTAGTTTTTTTTTTAATGATCTTCATTTATACTTTCCAGTTTCATATTAAGATATTTACTGTTATTGTCTTCTTTACAGTAATATATTTTGTTCATGATATACAGTATAACATGATGTACATCCCTTGATAGCTCAGCTGGTAGGCGGAGGAGGGACACAACAGGGAGAGCAGGGCAATTTCTTTGACATCCTTAGGTCGCTGGTTCAACTCCATTTCGAGAGGAGGGCTTTTGGAAAAAAAGTAAAACAGTACATTATGATTTGAAAATATATATATTCTCAATTCTCAGTATCATCAACAGCCTATTAATGAAGGAAAGAATGAATGAATGAATCTATCAGTCAAGTCAGTCTTCTTAATGACTGCAAACAAAAGGAGTCAGACAGGTGAACAGGTATATAAAGCATATTATTTACAATGTTTTCTAGTAGTTTATCTGAGCAGTTCATTTATGGATACCTTCATTTGCTGATGAATAAAGCAGAGGACTGTAGAATAGTAAGGTATTGAAATCACTGGTTTGGCCCAACTTGAGCTGGAAGTGGCACTCCACTTGGAAAACAGTCTTCTTACACCAAACTTGTCCTAGTGTTGCAATTGCAATGCATTTAAAATTATATATACTACATTTGACATTTCTACCTGTTTTTCCATTTTAGTATTAATGAATGTGAAAAACTGTATATTTTTGTATCATATGTA
>BRZM01001859.1:119356-140787 GCA_033238685.1 Lates japonicus
ATAATTGCCTTCGTTTCAATTTTGTATTACTCTGGATGATTTGGTCTGGATCCAATGCACACCTGGCCAATCAGCTGGTGTAAATGTCCATTTGACAGGCTTGGAAAGTTATGGTTTGATCCTTTCAGACACTCCTTGTTTGGACTATCAAGCACTTCTTTTGAACTGTACTGGCTGACATGCTATAAACAAAATGTACTATGTTGTTTCCTTTTTTTGTCACCAATAGCCGTGATGTTGGCCTGCCTGTCAGTCTATCGTTACTATACTGTATCTATCTATTTGTCTCATTGTCTATCTTTTTGTTATTCTGTTCTCATGAACAGGAGTTCCTCAATTGATTGATGAGCCGTCCACTACTGATGATAACACTTTAGTGCACTCCTCTTACCCAGGTAGGAAAGACAAATTAGCTTTTCTCATGAACTCTGGGTATTTGACAGTGTTACACAAAGTGACTAGATAAGAGAGAAGTAAGTGACTGGAAGGCACTGCCCTGTTTGTGGGAATAACCATACATTCAGCATGTTCTGTGCTGCATAAAACCTCCTCCATGTAAAGAAAATAGATTATAAAACAGGGCCATTCAAAATCTAAATTTGGTTTAGTAACTATTTAAAAAGTGATGGATTAAATACATTTTTGTTTTTATGCATGTTCAGTAAAAATCAGTTTAACTTAATCTTTAATATGATGTTTTATGTCCCATTTTGGGTAGTCAGACTGAGCAGGTCACCTCTGGAGAGCTCCATATATGCTGTGGAGGACCTACAGTACAGCAGACAAACTCGAGCACACCATCCCACAGTCAACTAAGCACTCTATTAAGCACACACTCACTGATGCGTCATTGCAGCACAAACACATGTGGAAACAGTGTCCTCTGCAGACACGAAACACACGGGCTACAGTTGAGCCATAGATGTGCTCACGGTTGCAGCACACTCTGTTACACACATGAAATGGGACCTGGCAAACACTCAGACACACATGCATCTTGGCTGCAGCAGGTGTCTGCGGTCAGGCAGCCAACACAGAGGTATGAGACAGCTGTGGAAGATGTTACAGACTACTGATGCTGTGGATCTGTTCACTACACATTTATATCTTTCATCGGCTGGTAAGCTCTGATCTTTAGTGTACTTCCATTACACTCCTTAATCCTAATGGTGTTCATTTCTCTGGTTTAATCAATTAATATTAGCACATCTTTAGGTTATAGATGGCTTGTTTACATCTTCTTCAGTCATAACAAAAGGCAGTTCCATAATCAGAGGAAATTGAAATCAGTTTCAGGAGGCTAGTTGTTTGCCTTATGTGGGTTTCTAATCAGTATTTTAAATGTGCAATAAGTACAGGCAGGGTAACAGTGACTGGAAAGAATCATTATCAGTGCTGGTGGTCAGTTCTTTCTCAATATTTGTATATATAGATTTTATAGATGAGTTCAAAACTATTATATATCTGTCTGTGTTTGGTGGTGGACTGATGATCTGGCGGTTATCCTCCTTTGTGATGCAGTGATGTGGTGCTGACGTAATATCCATTTTATCAGTTGACCACAACATGAAAATTGTTCTCATGGCCTGGAATAATGTTATGTTTTGATTGGCTGATATTATGGTGCTTGTCAAATTGTATCTCGTGTCTCATGAGCCACAGATTAAACATTGATGGGGTTTATTAAATGCAGGTAACCATAACCCTCTTGCTGCATTACCAGTTATGATCTGTTAATTGAGGCAGCCTAATTTTATAGATGACACAACTTCTCTCTTTTTCTTTAGTGAGTATATGAATTGTAGTGATATGATAATACATAATGAAATTATAATACCAGAAATGGACCAAAATTCTTAAGCCCCCACCTTCACTGTTTATCTGATATCAACTTGGCATACTGTTTATCTTCCTATTTTGAGCTATAGATGCAGACTGTATGTTGATCTGTCTGCAGTCTGTACCTCTATTAACACTGTGTGTCTGTGTTTGTTACCAGGGTCACCACTAATATGCCTGTTAGAAATGATGGTATAGGTGGATGACAGATTCTAACGACTCTCTGGCCAGGCCATTCCCATGAGTTCCTCTGGAAGAATACTCAAGGTTCTTTACTAATTTAACTTACCTTCAAACCACATAACAAGGTTCAAGTCTTCATAGTTTAGCAAAGTTTCATTCACAAATGGCAAGAAGCGATGAACATCTGGTTGTAGTCAAATTTAAAGATAAAATTTAAAAGTTAAGTTCAAAAGGATATTTATCAGAAATGAATTGGATTAAAACATGTCCTCAAGTCAAGCCCTAAATTTTATCTGCTTTGTTCAAAGAAGCTAGATCCTTTTTAGACCTAACATAGTATTTTCACTTATCTTACAGTTATTTTCTTGAAAATTAGCAAAGTTTGTGCAATTTGACTTGTTTTGACATAGTGATCCCATTAGTAACAAAGAGACACTGACAAACCACGATCCTGTTTCCATATTTATTAAGTGACTTGAGAACAGAGAGATGTGGTTGATACAAAACAACAATATTCTATACATTATTAAGTCTCACGTTTTTTCTACAAACAAGAAACTATACCATACCAAACAAAATACTACACACAGTGTCTTTAATATGTTCTTTAATATTATAACAAGAATGTCATATAAGTGAAGTTTGAGACTTTTGCCCAGAAGAAGAAATAACGTCATAATATGACTAAAATGGTTTTACTAAATATCCCTGAGTATTGTAACTGTCTGGAACCTATGCTTCCTCACTGCTCTCTCTCAGACGGAGACAGTGGTTGGAGTGGGTGCTCTCGAACCTGTGGTGAGGCGTTCAGTACTGTCGCTGCTGGAAGATGCTGTCGCCGGTCTCGACTCCTCATCTATGATTCATGTCTGTCATGACCTGCACAAACCTGCTAATAGAAAGGTCTGCCTGGGTCAGAGCTACGGACCACAGTGGGGTGTCTGAGTGGTCAGGTAACACAAGCAACAGTGTGTGTTTACAGTGTTTGTGATGTGCAAAAATGATGTTGATGGTGTTGTGTGTGTCATCAAATTCAGATTTGGATACCATCTTGCATGTGATGCCTTTCAGTATCAGTATCAAAAGTTTCACATATTGTTCTACACATAAAAGTTTTTGATGAGCAGTCATCATTAACGAAACATTGGTGAAAATCAGTTTCAGTAGCTGGGCAAAGTTTAACTGACATAAACTGGATTTGAAATCTAAAATCTAAAACTTAAAACAAAAAATTATAATTGTTGAACTGTCCATCTATTTCTATGCATCTATATGAATTTCTGAGCCATTGGAAGCAAGACAGCCAAAATGTCTTTGAGACTTTCCTGCTCTTCCTGGCACATCTTCACTAGGCAAATGAACCACCTCAGTGTTGCTTTGTAGCTCTCTACCACCACATACCATTACAAGGCCTGCATTACTGGAACCCAATACCAGCACCTGGCCCCTGACCATGGAGACTGACTTACAGCTGCCTGACCTCCCCTCCATCTCACAGTTGATGAGTCCTGAGAACCACTCTGCATTGTAAGGCTGTGCCTGAGCTCAGTTCTCTGTGTTCTTTTTCAATTTTTGAAACAAATTTAATTATTCACACAGAGACAAGTGCATTGGCAACCCTTCAAAAGCCTAGTTTCTTTGCAGCGTTGCCAACTGGGTCACTAAACTGCACAATCCCTCACCATGATTTGAGATTCAGAGAGAACTATCCGGCAGTAAAAACCAAAATGAATGGAGCATTATTAGCAAATATTTCATGAAGTATAGACAGCATAAAAGTACCAATGTGACGACGACAAAGGAATTACTTAAACTAATGTATATTTCTATGTCTACCACCATAATTACGTTTGTTTCATGTAATCAGCCAACAGTAAACACAACAGCACAACTGTACGGTATTGAATCGTGTTCCTCAATACGGTATATATATTTTTAACAGATGTGAATTTATGGACCATAGAAATAACTGATTTCCCAATTTCTATAACATAACATTCAGTTTGTTTTTGACACGTGTGTGTGTGTGTGTGTGGCAATAATACGTGTGTGTGTGTTTTAGTATTCCAGCACGTTGTAGCTCTAAAATTATTCGGACTGGGGATTTACTCAAATGGTTTATGTAACAGTCCTCCGTAAAAGAAAGTCAGGAATGTGAGGGCCCACCCTGTGACAGAATGGACGGTTTCTGACTGGGGACCTGTATGTCTAATAACACACAGCTTTAGCATAGTATACACACACTGGGCACATAGCAGAACAGGCATTTTAATACTTCTCATTTAATACTTAGTTAACAAAAATAATAACTTCAGTTTTACACTTAAGTTCCAAATGTCTGTATTTGTGCCAGTGCTCAGGTGTGTGGAGGGAAGGATGGTGCGGTGTCGATCATGGGCAGGGGTGATGATGTCAGAGAGCAGTGTGATCAATCCCTTTCGCCCTGGCCATCCATCCCTGGTGACAGAAACTGTACGCCCTGGGATTGAACAGGAATGGCAACAGGTAAACAACAGCTGTGATTGCATTTCTGACAGGTCTTTACGACAGTGCATGTCACTGGGATTCGGCTCAGTCCACACATATATTGATTTTTCTGTTCTGTTCTGGGTGTGTCAGTGTAACGCTACCTGCGGCGTGGTGTGCGGTGGCGTCCAAAATTGAATAATGTGCTGGGCTGGAAGATGGGTGTGTTCAAAGTTTCCAGATAGTAGCTGTGACCAAATCAACAAACCAGAGACCAGCTCCTCCTGCTTCCTGAGACCCTGCTCCAAATGGTTCACCACATCATGGTCCCAGGTAACTTTACCTGCCTGTATGCCTACCCTACTGATGCATCAACCAGTGCACTACTACAATGATCTACAACCGGTGGCTACCTGTATATTTTTAATGTCAAATAAATCTTGTGTTCTTTGTCCAACAGTCTGATCAATAATAGATAAAATAATTCTTTGTCTCCCCAGTGCAGTAAGACCTGTGGGGAGTGGTGTCCAGATTCGAGAAGTCAAGTGTTACCAGGGAGAGGAGCTGGTAACCAGGGGCCACAGCTGTGACTCTGCCCTCAAGCCAGAAGCCAGACAGAGCTGTGAAATCCAGAGCTGTCCAACAGAAGCACCAGGTACAAAAACAAAACACAGTGTACGCATTCACTGGAACTGATGCAACATTTCAGTATACTTTCAGCTTCATTAGTGGAGGGTAAATTAACTCTGAGATGCGTCACTGTGAGAAAGCACTGCCCTAATGGATTAGTTGGAACATTTAGACTTTTTCCTTTTCCTACATACTGGTGCAGCACCTGTCAGTTCTGAGTTGTTTAGAGCCTGAAGACAATTTCTTAGTGATTTGAAATGTGTAGAAATTACAGTTTTGTTGATCAAATGGCCTGACTGTCTTCAAGGAGTCAAGAAACAAGTTGCACTATTTATACAGTCATATTAGTTACGTAATACTAACCTGTGTGTTACAGCCTCACTAACCAGTTTGATCCCTCATCTTCAAGAGGATACACACAGACACACAAGTCAGACAGTGAGCAGTGTCAGCAAGACAGGGGTGGGGGTGGGGTTGGATGGTTGGATGGTTGGATGGTTGGGCGGTTGGATGGTTGGACGGTTGGATGGTTGGGCGGTTGGATGGTTGGACGGTTGGATTGGATGGTTGGGCGGTGGATGGTTGGATGGTTGGGCGGTTGGGCCGGTCATTTCAGCCTCATTAAAAGTGACAGCAGATTATCAGTGAATTCCGGTTGTCTCCGATGAAAGTTTGTAAAACAAAGTGGAGTGAGACAGTCACTGCAGAGACAGGTGCCGGTGGTGTTCCTCAGCTCTCCATCAGTGTGGTTCTTAATGCTCCTCTTAATGTGTTTGAAAGTTTAAATAAGGCGATGACCGAGCTGTTCTGTAAACTATAGCATCTAGGGAAGATGTATTTGTGGGACGACGGCATAGCTAGCTGGCAAAACTTCTAATGACTTGCGGTTGAGCAAGACAAGCACTAGCAGTGCTAATGCAGTGCTGCTGTTTATAGCAGTTACAGTCTTAGGGGCGGGTTATGCTGAGTGGTGGCTCCAGTGCGCCATTGAGCCACTGTTTCAGACCTGCCCATAATATCCTGAGAATGAAACTGATGAAAAACTGTGAAACGGTCTAACTCTACAGTGCTGTAATACAGTTTACTGTCTTAAGACATGTTTTCAGGAACTATATATAACTATAAACAGACAAATCTCTGAATTTGCTTTACACTTACTTTAAAATAAATGGAGGAATCTCTGTCAATGTCCTCATCCAAAAACCTTTGCAGCTGATGCTGCACTTCATCTGATCCTCAGCAATACACCTGCAAAGTTTGAAGTTGATCTGATGAGCGGGTTTCGAGAAAATCAAAGTACAGACAGAAAGAGATTCTTATGTTTATAGTTGGATTTCATCATTTTTAAGGCTTTTATGTGTTTATCCAGCAGCGGCCCCAGCAGCATCAGTAGCAGTGGATGACTCCTGCCAGGATAAACCAACAGCCAACTGTGCCCTAGTCCTAAAGGTGAAACTGTGTTCCCATTGGTACTACAGAAAGGCCTGCTGCCAGTCCTGTAAGGCACCAAGACCCTGAAGTCTTAACTGTACCCTCTCACCCTGACCCTCATCACCAACCACTGGTACCAACTGTCACATTATATTCTTATTGGTGCTACACAAAAGCCTGCTGTTAGCAGTGTATGGCCTCAGGACATCAACATTTACCTTATTATCAACCTGTGGTCACTGCCTTCTACTTGTCAATGTTATCCCTTTACTCTTATTCTCTCACACCTAGGATTGGCCCTAAAAGTAAATCCTTGTTTAAGGAAAACACTATTACAGTAAAGTAGTTTTGCAGGCAGAGCACAATTCCTCCCTCACAGCTGTATTTTACAACTGGACATTTACCTGGAGCACTGAAAGCTAAAACCTGACACAGTGTACAAAGCGTTAGCCTGCTCTCTGTGATGGAGGCTCTGACCATTTAGCCAATGTGTGACTAAATCTATTCATGGACCACCTCCTCCCCAGACAATGTGAAGATAGACTAACTCTAGACAGACTGGGATGTCTGTTCATCTGTTTACTTAACTCCAAATCAGAAGATGCAAACTGTTTTGATAAATATTCCTCCTCTAGTGTTTATTTCTTCCACATTTAGATCCTTCTCATTGTAACACTCACCATTTTTAGGGCTAAAACCCCTCAAAGTCCATTCATCTTTCAATTCCTGTATCCATCACTCCAAGTAGCTCCCATCCCTTTTTAAACTGATGTTCTGCACAGTACATGTCTACAGTCTGTCCATTCCCTCGCTTCTTCTCAAGGTGCCATGTTTCACCCAGAATGAAGTCAAAGCAAATGAAAGACATAGGCAACTTGTTAGTGTGGCAACAGACCAGGACACACTCGACAGGGAAACATTGCAGCTGAACCCCCTCAGTCCTGGTCCAGTCCTGCCCTGCTATACATACACAACCTCACACAGAGAGTTTGGTCAGGCTGTACTACTAGTGCCATGCTGATCTGTAACTATGCTCTTTCTTCTGCCACTGACCAGCTAATCCAAACCACAACTTCAATTTGAAGACAGAAGAGCAAACTGCTGCACTTCTCCTAAAGAGGGAGTTTTGTACATCCAGCAGGTGCTCAAAATGAACTTTGGTGTAGCAAGTGAAAACTTGCCAGTTGCATCTAGACTACTATAACATCAAGACAGGCACCAGTCAATGGTAATTGAACAAAATGTCACAGTAGCTGACGAAAGAAGTTAAAATACTTTGGTTTATAAATGCATTCAAAGTAGGACACTGACAGTAGCTGGGTCACAGATGCTAAGACTACATCAACAACAGGGCACTCACAGCAAACACAGGCTGAAGCATGCTTTTCTGGGCTTCACACAGGGGAACATACATGGGGGTCATTCAGAGATGATCATTTGTCTCTTTTACACTTGTATGTACAACTTGTATAACATGTATGTCGTTGAGATTTGGGAGTTGTGCACCTGTGGTCTCCCATACCACACTTCACCGCATAGGTTCACAGAGACATTTATGTGAATCTTCATAGAAGCACAAGAGTAGCTTCAGTCAAACATGCAGAAATCAATTCCACCTCTCATAAAAAGTGAACATTTGGGGAAATATACTTGTTTATTGTCTGACTCAGAGTCACATGAGAAGATCAACATCATTTCATGCCTGCGTGTCAGGGGTAGAGATATGTCCAGGATGTTTTTAGCCGAGCTTAGCACAAGGAGTTGAGGTAGAGAGAAACTGCTAGCATAAATAGAAAAATTGGGATTTGGATTTCTTGATCAACAGCTGAGTGCCATGATTGTGTGCAGCATCTCAAAAGTCTTGCTCTCATTGTAATGTGTGCATAACTTCCAGAGCAAATCCTAGGTGGCTCTTAGACGTGTCTTTAATTAGCTAACAGAGAGTAACAAGCTTCAAGGATAAAACTATTTATCTTCTCATGAATCTCTGGGAAAGATGGCACAATCATTTTTCCAAAAAAGATGGAATGCTCTTGTGAAATTAGAGTTTTAATAATAAGCAATCCAGGGTACTAATAAAGACTTTTTCTCTAGAAGGCATTTGAATTGTCAGAAATAGGAAATAATGAAGTCATTGCAAGTGCTGTGAATAGTAGTATCTGCAGGTGCAATAACTTCTGAGAACCTGGTCGTACTCCTGTAGACAATAATCACATCTGAAATGGAAATGCATCTCTAGAGTTGCTGGCTTGAAAATATAAGAATAGTACAAACACAGCACGACACAAAAACAGGAATGTGGTACTGTAGCAACATGGCCACCAGTGAAGATTGTTCGAGCCAAACTCATCTATCCAGTACACTGTAAATAAACTGCATTCATGTGGTGCTGTTCCTGTCACATCGCCCACTCAAAGCGCTACAGGTCACACTCTCCCATTCACACACACATTCACACACATGCTTGTTCTATATATAGAGAGAGCGCTGTAGCGCTCAAACACACATTTGGGGTTCAGTATCTTGCCAGAGGATACGTTGGCACGAAGATCAGAGGAGCCGGGGATCGAACCAGCCACTGTGTAAACATGACTGTCCCTCTCCCACAGTGTTGTTTACCTGTTGTTACACTGCCCGCAGAGCTGCTGTTGTTGTTTTTGTTTACTGTATCTCACGTAAAGAATAAAAAACTGTCTGCTTTTGACAAGAACCTGTGTCTGACCTCTGACTGCTGCTCCTCTCGGTGGACAAACACTGGACTGACCCTTGCATGTAGAACTACTTCCTGAAGAAAGCTTCAGGTTGTGGTTTATGAAGGTGGGTATTGAATAACAATGTAAAGACCTGAAAATACATTTCAATGGTTAGCAGCTTAGCCATGGTAATTCAAGCTGGGGTTGCATGGGAACCAAATAGAGGGGATATAAGGGTACATGTTTTGAGTGAATAAGCGTTAAAGAGAGGGGCACTAATTAAGTAATCATCAGAAACATGACCTGTTTGTTGTTGTGCTGTGTGTGTGAGTATGTCATAATTGACCATTGTGTGGTTTAGAATACTCACCCTGCACAATTAGCATTGTCATGGTTACAGGAGAAGGGATCCAATGGATGACTCCTTGGTGAAGCCAAATCACACACACGAACGCACACCAATGACTCATCTGAACTGGTCTCAGCGAGGCACTCTGGGTCTGTGGGTGACAGACAGACAGAGGACCTCCAGCTCATTTCATTTTCAGGTATTGGCAAGAATCAGAGAGAGTTCAGCTGTGGTTATATTGTAGCTGTAAAGGATTCCTGACAAATTTTTGCATCTGTCTGCAGGAACAGAGCTGCCAGAGAAGGTGAGCACTTCACTTGGACTAATCACATCAACATGAACCAAGTTAACATTCAGTCAATCTAAATACAGAAAAAAAAAGCTAGAATTGACTTTGTTTCTACTGATGTTTATTTCTAGATGTTTCAGATCAGAGACTGTGACCAGCTCATACCATGAGTGTATTAAGTGTGTGCACCATCAATTCCACTTTACAGATCCACTTTACAATTTTCAGTAATTGTAAAGTGGATCCAGTATAAGTTGGATAATTGAAATACAGAAGAAGTGATTTTTGGCCATTATATACCTAGAGGAAAAAAAGAGGTTAGAGGTTAGGTTAGACCTGCACTGAAACTTTTAATACATGACTTAAAACTAAAGATTTCATAGACTAGACCTCATCCTCTTGAGCAGCCTTGCTTTAGAAATGTCCCTGATTTTCTGCTACCATCCAGGCAGCCACAGATTCACCTCGGTGTGCTGTGAAAAATCCATTTGCCTACATTCAGAGTCAGTTTATTTAATCAGTGATCTTGTTAACATATCAGATTATATTTTGAATTCAGTTTGATGCTTGGGTATAATTTTAAGAATTTATAGCCATAGACTAATATATTCTCTGATCTTTTACATTCAAGAATTTCTATTTGGAAGAATCTACCCCATTTGGGGATTTGAATAAAACTTAAAGTGATGGAAAATGCAAACAGAAATCTAAACAAATATTACACAGTTTGAAAGTGTGGTATATTTAATGATGATGTGAAGATGATGAAGAGATCTCTGCTGACACTCTCTTGCTTGTATATAGTAGTTCATTACAAAGAAGTCCAGCATCAAATCAAGTGCCGCAGTAGCCTGTGAGAGGATCTGAGCCAATATGGATCTCTCTAATTAACAGCTCTAAACATCAGTATATATAGGGTAGTTGTTTTCATGTTTTATAATATAGCGAAACATCCTGACCTCATTCAATGACCTCTTATTCCAAGAAACAAAAGAAGAGGGAAGGAAAGCCCCTCTCTCTAACACTTACTTATGTTTATGGCCATTAACTTAAACATGACCCCTACAAATAGAAATCATGTGAAACTCTGGACTTTCCCAGAGAATAAAAACATGTGAACTTTCAGACACTACAAAAGGTAGTGATATTATTATTATCTCATTTTTAGTTTTTCAGAACCTTAATGTAGTCAGGAGCTTAACTTTAGTAGCTTTATCATAGCTTTTTTTTCTCAGCAGTAGCTTTACTGTTGCATAAGGACAGTGCTGGCAGTGTTTCTCCTTCTCCCATGAAAAAGCAAACAATGATTAATGACTAAACGCAACAATGATTTGTGTGTGTATCCACATCCTGACACATCGTATTCCTCTGTGTGGCAGAGCTCCATTGTTATTATTAAAAACACAATCAGTAAAACACAGTACAGCACAGAAGTACTCAGATCCTTTACTGTGGTAAAAGTAAAGAGTTAAATATAGTTAAAGTCATGAATTAAAAGTTACATGACTACCTGTGACTAACATATTATAATAAATTACATTCAACTCTGTGTAAAGCAAATTCAGAGATTTGTCTCTAAACACATTATTTATATTAGAAAATAGTTCCGGAAAACGTGTAAAGACTGTAAACTGTGTATTACAGCATTGTGGAGTTAGACCGTTTCAGTTTTTTTTTTTTTTTTTTTTTATCAGTTTCAGTCTCAGGATTTTATGGGCAGGTCTGAAATGGTGACTCAATGATGCACTGGAGCCACCACTCAACATATGCATTAGCATCAGTGCCTCTCCCGCTCGGCTATTACAGGTTTTGCAAGCTAGCTATAACTGCTGCACCGAGTGGGCGTGGTTTCAGCACTTGCAGCGGACACGCCCCCAGTGCAGAGCAGAGGGAGCCTCTTATTTTGTCATGATTTTGAAACCTAATTTTATATCTTTACTGATTTTTTTAACCATTCAAATTTAGCTGAGTGGTTAATAACACATTTTTCTGTGGACTGACTGACTCAGAACACAAGTGGCATTTTACTATTGTAGCTGGTTGAGGTGGACCTAGTTTTATCTACTGAATATACAGTATTTCAGTCCAGTGGTTTCCAACCTAGGGATCAGGCCCTTTGAAAGGGTCACCAGATAAATCGGAGAGGTTGAGATAAATAACAGGGTTGGAAAGAAAAAAAATGAACGTCTGACACACACATTTATTTGATGTATTTTTTAATGCATCTAAAAATATCATCTACTTTCCACTGCTGGTACTCAGTGACATGGTCCTTCATTACATCAGTCATGATTCATTGCCATGTAGTGTCCTGCTGCTGGGAATAATCATTAGAACACTACATGTGGATCAATTCATGGCTGGAAAAAAAAAATCTTTCAAAAATAAAACATATTTGAGACTTGAGACTTTTTTTTTTTTTAATCTTCAGTAGGAACCAATGGGCTGAGAGACAGTCTTAAGAGGTTAGAGACTGAGAAACTAATGCATTGTTGCATTCAGTCTTGGAGGATTAGTTAACAATAGTAAAAATCTAGAATAAAGCCAGAGTTACCCTTTAATTATACCCAGTGTAGATTTAAGTATAGTGTAATTAGCCTTCAGGGACAGACGATACTATTCTCTGTGGGAACATGACCATTGCCTGCTCAACAAAATGGGGCTTCATGTCCATGAGCCTCTGTATTACATTCCAGGGAATGAGAATAGTGACAGAAGAACATAGCATAACACGGGTTCCATGTAAAAAATGTAAGGTGATATCAATACAGTAGTAGTAATGATAGTAGTGATAATTTATTTTAGCAGTAAAAGTATAGTATTACAAGAAGGAGTACTAGTATTATCTAATTCTAGCAGCAGGTGTTGAGGGAGTTGTAGGAGCAGCAGGAGACTTGTTATCACAGATCAGACTTACAGCTCCAGAGGCAGAGAAATACCTGCAGAAAGAGACAGAGGGGAGAGAGAGATGAATATTAGTTAACACGGAAAGGGAGATATTGATATAATATGTATTGAGGGATAAGTGAATCTATACTACGGAGAGAGAGGGAGAGAGAGAGAGAGAGAGAGCCTGCATCATAGACTCCCAGTCTAGGGCCTATAGCAAAGTACAACTATGGATGGTCTGCCTGAGCCAACCCGCCAACTATAAGCTTTATCAAAGAGGAAAGTTTTAAGCCGACTTAAAGGTACAGAGGCTGCCTGGACCCAAAACTGGGAGAAGGTTCCATGCAGAGGAGCCTGATAACTGAAGGCCTGCCTCCCATTCTACTCTTAGAA
Source organism: Lates japonicus (assembly GCA_033238685.1). Taxonomy (NCBI): domain Eukaryota; kingdom Metazoa; phylum Chordata; class Actinopteri; family Centropomidae; genus Lates; species Lates japonicus. The sequence goes on from BRZM01001859.1 coordinate 132,519, forward strand.
ACTCTGGGAACCACCAGTAAACCAGCATTCTGGGAGCGCAGAGTCCTAGTGGGATTGTAGGGGACTCCTCTGGGTTCAGGATTGTCATTGTCAAAGATCTACATGTGAGGGCTGCTGGGACATTGATTCCAGCCATTCACAGCAGCTTTCCTCACAGTGTGAAACTAACTCCTGACTGTTGTCTCTGTCTGTTCCAGATGCTTCTCAGAGCCTCTGTGTCTATGTTAGTGATGTGTGTATGGTGTGTGGAGGAATCTGTGTGTTTCCCCAATGGCTCGGTGGCGTTCTCCTGTGGCAACATGATGCCAGTGCACCCGCCCTTCACCCCCTCCACCACCAGCCCACCATTTACACTGTCAACATCAAGTGCTACCTACAGGCCTGGTGGACACATCACAGGTACATCTGAGCTGCAGTGTCATACTAAATTTAGTCTAATGAATTATTCAGTCTTTCAGGAAGTGTATGGAAAGTAAATATACTTGATGTGGAATTTTTTCATAAGCATGAACAGAAACCTTCATCAACATGCAGACAGCTGTAAGAACACTGTCAGTCATTTCTGTACTGTGAATATGATACATAGTATCACCACATGTGACCACTGTGTGTTCTGTCTTGCATTACAGAGGCCCCTGTTATTATATTTCATTGATATGATATGGCTATACTTACTTATAATTAATATTTAATATATAAAAGCAGATAAAACCAGGTATGAAACTCAGTGGTGGTGTGATGTAGGTGTGACACTGACATCAGTTATCAGTACAGACCTTTGAGCAGATTGATTCCAATGAGACATTTCAGGCAAGATTCCACAAAATCATGTCATTTAATAAAACAGAGAGATTTTTTATGGGTTTGATTAGAAGTTTTTGGTACAGAGAGTCTAAATACTTTGTCAGAGGCTTCTTGCCCTGGAGCAAAGATAAAAGAGTGGCACAGTAATTCTGTATAATTCTTGTAATATGATGGTCACTCTTAGTCTCCATAGTTTTTGTTGGGGAAAATACAAAAAACATTCTGTGGGTCTTTTGTCACAACTTAGTATTGTTTTAAATCATTAACAGATCAGTATAAGTAGGCAGTAGTATTATTAGTAGTAGTAGTATTTAACACGTTTAAGAACGTATACTCAGAAAGTAAAGACTGAACAGTAAATCACCAGAAGAATATTTTTCTTAAATTAGAAAAAAAGAAAAGAAAAACTGTATCACAAAAAATCACATTCCATTAAATGAAAAACAGAATCCTACCAATGATTCATAGGGAAATAATGGTAACAAATCATCAACAGATCAGAAGCGCAGTGTGAAAAATGCATTTGTAAATTAAAGTTCAGCCGTTCAGTTTTCACATAACCCATATACTCCACAGCATCCCTTTGACCTGTGTATTATTAGGGGACTTTAGAGAACTGTTCATTACAACACATCATACTGAAATTCAAAAGCCTGTACTGTTTTAACCAGCTTGTGTGATTATCAGAGGTAACTTCCTCTTCTTGTTTTATTATGAAAGAGAAGAAGAGTAAGTTACCACTGAGAGTATTTTCTCTCTCCATCATCTCCACTCTTCCCCGGTCCTTTTCTCAGTCATCTGTACCTGCAGTCTGCAGCGAGCCTGTATCATATTACCATGAGTCCCTCTCCTCTCTCCCTGCAGTGACGGTGGAGGTGGTGAACAGCAGCTCCACAGAGTTTCAGGGTTTCCTGTTACAGGCCAGGAGCACACAGGGACACAGTACAGAAACCTTTTCTGTTGGAATGTTTCATGTTGTTTTGTAATGTCATTTAGAAAACGTGTATATTTGTGTTTTTCTTTATCATGAAATTAAGGCTAAGACACATCATGAGAAACTGATTATTTGCTTTTGTATTTTCAGAAAGTTTCTAAGGATACAGATTTAGTCCCAGAGCCTATGTAGAATTTGTGTTTTCTGTTTGCAGCTCTGCTGTGGCCTGTGGGAAAGTTCACCAACATTAACACCACCCTGTTTACTGCACTGCACTGTAAAAACATGGAGGTGAGTGAGTGAATGTTACATTGTGTTTGCTCCTCAGTCCTGGATGTTTATTATGATCACTACACTCAGTCACATTTTATCATATATCACAAACATATATAACATATAACACACACAAAACACACACACACACATCATTATTCCATCATTTCTGTACATTTACTGCAACATGTAGTTTGCTCTTGTTAATAAAATCACTGAGACGCCTGTTCTCAGTGTGACACCATTTCCACCAACAGTTATTTTACCAGTGGTTAGTTTACCACTATAAATTATAATTTATTATCATTGGCACTATTATTGACTAAATAAATGTACATTTTAAAATTGATATATTTTCTTTTCTACTGATATGAACGTGACTGTGGTGTTGAAAAGGAGAAAATAACAAACACTTGTGTGTGTGTGTGTATGTGTGTATGTGTGCACGCAGAACTCAACTGTTAGTCAGGCATCAGGAGCCAAGAGGAAGAAAGTCCAGCTGACCTGGGAGGCACCTAGCAACAGTCACTATGGAGATATCTACTTCAGGTAGACAAAGTTTTACACACACACACTACACAAGGATTTTCAATCTCCTCACCCTAAAACGTCAAAGTCTAAACCATAAAAACTAGTTTTAGCAGTGAAAAGTCATCTAAAAATTTTCTCAAAGCATCATGGGAACTAATTTGAAATGTGTGCAGTCCAGAGGTTTTTACTGGTCCTGCAGCTGAGGCATTGATTCCATGACAGCAGAGCTGGATCAAGACTGACTGGAGCAGGTCAGAATCATGCTGTGTCTTTGATTCAGTCAGTGCTGATGACCTTGTCCTTGTTGTGGCAGTGCCACTCTGGTCCAGGACTACACAGCTTTCTGGGTTCAACTGAACAGCAGCTCTCTGAGACTGGACAGCATCGGAAACTCTGCAGCTCAGGTCAGTACCGACCGTCTGTCTGACTGACTGACTGACTGACTGATTAACTGTCTGTCTGTCTGACTGGGACTGACTGACTGACTGATTAACTGTATGACTGACTGACTGTCTGACTGACAGTTAATCAGTCATACAGACAGACAGTCAATCAGTCAGTCAGTCAGACAGACAGACAGTCAGCGTCAGTCAGTCTCAGTAACTGTCTGTCCGTCTGCTTCTTCTTCTTCAGGACTCTCCTCCTCAGCCTCCTGCTCTTCATCAGTCTGCTGAGCTATCTGCTTGCCTGCTGACACACACACACACACAGAGTCTGTAAAAGCCGTATGCTCTTCATGATGAAGTGATGTCACTGTGTAGTGATATAACTAGTGTGGCTGTTGTTCTGTTGTTGGTGAAAATAGAAAATGTTCTTTTTTATCTGTGGTTTTCAGTTTAACCCTGAGTCTGTTGTAAACTCTGAACCATCAGTTTAAATATTGAAGTACAAATATTTGATTCTATTACAATGTGACTGTGAGTGAGGCAGCAGATGTAGTTTTAACTCATGGCTGTAGTTCCTGAATGAAAACAATGTCATTCTTTTACCTTAGTTCACTGTCCAGTGCTGTAGCCCCTGTTTATTTTAGAGTATGTACAGAAAACCTCAGTGACTTTTAACAGAGCAGAAGCTAATCTTGAATCATCTGAATAAATCATTGTATTTATACATTGTTTATAAATTCCTGTCGTCGTCATTTCATGAAAATCCCTGTCCAGACCAACACACAGCAGAGAGGAGACCAGTTTATTCAGCATTCCTCTTCTATGGCAGTAACAGCAGGCTAACAGAGTAAACAACATTATAGACCACAGACAGATGGATCAAACAGCAGGTAGATATATGCACGTCACTACAGGGGGGGTGAGGGTCTGTGTTACAGGTGGACCATGATGGTAAGTCCTTAGTGTCCAGCTTTTATCCAGTGAGTCCTTCAATACTGTTTAGTCAAACTAACAACACAGTTTCAGCTCGCAGGCTGTAGAGATGTGAAGAACTTTTTGTTACTATCTAATTTTCACTTGTTTATTCTGCTACATTAAACTAACAGCAGGACGTGTAGGATATGCTGGTACATTTTCCAGACTCTGGCAGCTAGCACGCTGAGTATTTACAATGTTACCAGTCCATTTAGGTAACATTTAGGAAACAAGAATCCAAACAGGCCAGATGATTTGTTGTTATTAAGTCAAGAGGATTTTAAAACACGGGTTAAACACAGAGCAGTGAGTTCCAAGTGTTAGTGACACTGTGACTTTTCTTAAACTACTTCCACAGGAACTGTAATAGTTTGTGATGATTCATGTTACTTAAAAATTCAGTGTGTTACATCTACAGTTATAAGACAGCGGAGGCTCATCAGTGGAGATACACAGTACATTACACACAAGAGGAAACTGCTTTAGAAAAACACTGTTCATGCACAAAGCAGTTTTTTTTTTCACATTAACACACAGTTGAACGATGATGACAGAGCACACAGCAGAAATATTAAACTGGTGAAATGGGAAACAGCTGGAAGACCATTTCTACAGGATATTCATTTTCTGTGTATAAAGGCATCAGGTGGAGGGCTCAGGTACTCTGTGGACCTTTAAAATATAGACTTAGAGAACTGATAGAACTATGTACATCACTGGCTCTACAGCTCGTCTTCAGTCACCTTATGGTGACCTCAGGTGTTTAGGTCACTTGTTGAGACAGAGGATGCGTGAGGACATGTTGGCCTGTGACAGTTAGGAGGTAGGATTCAAGGTGTAAATGCACAGTCACAGGTTATTTCAGTTCAATAAAAGACATGTTTATATGTCAGAACAAGTTTCAAGTGTAGGTGCCAATTATCAAACAGTTTAGCTGGTGGTTTGTTAATGCATCTGTTCTGGGACAATGGTTTATCAGCAAAAGAAAATGCAGCAAAGTTGTTTTGAGTGAAACAGACAATAGAAAGTCAGAGTGAAGGAGTTCTTATGCAATTCTGCACAGACTGAGTCAAACACTGTGTTGGTTAGAAATGCCTTTTCACCTCTACCGGAGGAGTCCTCTATAGGGATCAGACTGTTTCAAGATTATTCAGGTCGAGACAATGATGAGAAAATGACCAAGTGTCTTTGATACTAATACAAACCAGCAGTGTGACCAAATTACTTTTTTGAGTATTAACACTAAAGATGCTCTGGAGTTTCCACTAGCTTCAAAATAATGGCTCAACCTGTAAATATGCTTCATTTATGTCATACGGTCAATGTGGTAAATAAGAGGTTTCTACATGAATACACAGCTTACTTCAGGTTTCAGGTGGAAAATATTAGTGAAAATACTACAAATCTAAGCTCTTAGCACAACATGGGGACTGTGGATATAAAGGCCACCAAAAATGTCAGAGGGACAGAGTCTGTTTTGAGGAGCTACGTTTTGAAATGCTTTGATGAAGTGACTGACTACTCACTTAACCACCAGCCTGAAAATAGCAAAGCATGAAGTCAACAATTCACCGCTCAAAGCTGTGTAAGTACCACAAGTAACACTGCAGAGTCTTTAGTCAAATCTAAAATACGTTTTAGCACAGGTTTTCCCACTAAACATAAATGCAGCATGGAAACCACTCTGATCACAGGAAGTGATGTCAGAGGTCATGGAGTATAAGGGGACTGAACCTGGTGATTTACAGGCTGAGCCGGAGATGTGTTTCAGTGACCCTGCCTCTTCAGTCAAACTTCAGCCTGGGAATTCTGCTCTCTCTCAGCTACAACAGGAAGTATGACATCAGGGGATAGGTTGACTGCTGAGGTCGTCTAAAGGTCATAGAGGACCTCCATCACAGTGGCCAGAGACCAGGCCTGGGTCTCACAGCTGAATGGGCAGTATTGGCCATTCTCATTGGTCAGTTCTGGCAGACCCTTCCATGGAGACCTGAGAAAGTAGAGGATGGGTTGAATAAAAATATACAAAGCACCAGAACACAGGGAGGAGGAGGTAATGAAATGACAGGCCTACTTCTCCAGGTGGGTGTAATGTCGTGACAGAACATTTTTAACCAAGGTGACTGTTCTGGCGTAGGGTTCCTCTCCCAGCTTCTTGGCAAAGTAGAGTTTAGCACGCAGGAAGTAGCCTACTGGCCACAGCCACTCCTACACACACACACACACACACACACACACACACACACACACACACACACACACACACACACACACACAGATAAAGAGAGAGCAGCAGAGTTAGTTACGGTGTGTGTGTGTAGCACCAGTGTGTATTTAAATGATGCAGTGTGCAGCAAGTGTTGCAGAAACAGGAACCATTATGTCAGCACTGCTTCCCTCTCCATTTGCAAAAACTGAACCAAAGTGAGAACACTGAGCAGTAGGGCTGTCCCCCATTTCAAGACGACATGCCAACTATTCATTTGGTTGGTGGTAGAGAGGGAGTGAGCATCAATTGTTCTTACAAATCTAACTTTGTCTCCAAAGTCTCCATCTCCTGTGTCTGTCATTTCAAATTATATTTGAAGCCCTCTGCAGAGTCGTGTAATTGCAACTTCATAACACTGCAGTGACAACAATAATGTTCCCACAGCGGGCCGCCGCTACAAAATGTATACAGCGCAAATACTGCAGACATAAAGCTGGCGTCTTATTCACAGCTCTTGAAATCCTACCACCACACCATGTCTCTCCTGCCGGGTGCTGACACTGTCAGCTCCTTTTAACTCGCTGTAACACTGTTCTGTTCTGTCGCTCTGCCCTCTGTTTTCATCAAGTCTCTACCTCCATCACAGTTAGTTTTGTGGTTTGGTCATTTTATGACATGATCTAGTTGTAAAGTTTACAGCCTGTCGCTCTGTTGCTCCTGCAGTGCTCTGTGTGAGTGAACTGTGAGGCAGCTAAAAGAAGTCTAATGACTGATATTCTGTGAGTCGAATCAGGGACTTCTGATTAATGCATTGAATAGTTGGCATTTAGCGGGCAGCCCTACTGAGCAGTGCTCAGTGTCTCCTGCTAATGATGTCTGTGCAGCATTCTACAGTTTCAGCCAGTGAGTGCACTGCAAAGGCAAAATGTTAATTTCAAAATAAACTATTTTCCACACACACAGTGGTTGAATCAACCTCAGCAGAGGAACTTTAGAAGGGAGACATTCAGTGCAGAGAAGTTAGGCTGACTCACCGGTCCTTGGTGGTAGTTGAAACCTTTGGCCAGGTTGTAGTTGTCATTGTCCAGTGCATTATCATAGACACCACAGTATACCATGTCACTAGAACAACACAAATAACTGGTCAGCATGAAAGTAAAGATAAAACAGGTTATCAAATATAATCATTATACAAACACAACAATAACTAAAACTAGTAGTCCTTCCACTACAGTTACTACAATTACCTGTCACAACAAGTTTACCTTAAGACATTTACAAGCAGCGATAAATACAGCATGTCGGCCACATGTGTTTAAAAATGTCCTGTGAGTGTGAGTGAATTGGGAGTGTATGAAGGTGTTTACTCAGGGTCGAGTGTCTTCATTCCCAGTGGTCCCAGTAGTTTCTTCTCAGCCACCTCCAGTGCGTTCCAGGCTCTCTCCACTGTGAACAGCTCTGGAGCCTTTAAAAACACAGCTAATGTCACCCAGCCAATCACAGCTCAGCAATCTGCTCAGTCAACAGACTAAAGTTACGGTCAACTAACACACGTAAAATAAAATATTTATTTATTACCTAATTTTTCTTCACAGTATACCAGAACAAACTGATCTGGAGTGAGTTTCTACCTACCACCACCATGGCGATAGTGAAGTTGGGTCTCAGCTGATAGTCACACCAGGGGCTGGAGGCCCCATAGCTGTCCTTATAGATGCCCTTCTTGTGCACCAGATCGGGGTGTTTCTCGCTGGGGTCATTTGGATCCCCAGACACCCAGAAACCTGCTTCAAAGGACTGCTGCAGCTGCTGGTTCCACTGGGAGTACGAGATAAACAGCTCTTTACCTGGAAGAGTGGAAACAGCTGCTCTCATTCAGAGTGACAGCAGGAGACATTTCCTTCTCTGGAATCACTGGTCATCTCAGTTCTTCTGTTATTGTGTGTGTGTGAGTGAGTGTGTGTAATACCGTCTCTGTGTACTTTAGCTCCATCATAGGGGAACAGTCCTTTGGCATGGAGCTCCACAACCCAGCGAACAGCTGACTTACTGAGACCAACAATCTCCACAGCTGCTCCATCTCTGGACAGAAAACAGAGAGGCTGCAACTAACTCTTTTTATCATTGATTCATTTAATTGTGATTTCATTTTTTTTT